>JAOWBU010000394.1:0-25000 GCA_026212405.1 Petrea volubilis
CCACCAATCGAAATGACAACACAGCCATGTCTAGACAAGAGATACAGGAAATGTTGCGACAGGAACCAATGAGGTATAAACGATCAACCTCGCCACCTCGGTATTGTCGCCCTTAACCCCCTCAAATTGACATGATTCCTTTTCCCCTAGGGTTTAGGGTCCCTGTTTTCACTTTGTTTAATCGGGATGGGTTACAAATCACGATCGAACACATTGCTAAATTCACCACACAGTGTGGCAAGATCGGAATGGACGGGAACCTAAAATTACGTTTATTTTTGAATTCCTTAACTGGATAAGCCTTTTTGTGGTACATCAGACTTAGACCTGGATCTATTCCCGACTGGCCAACAATGGAGAATCTTTTCCATAGTCATTTCTATCGATTACCCCCTGAGGTATCCATATCAGAGTTAAAAAATATGAGACAAATGCCCGGGGAGTCAGCCAAGGAATATATGGGGAGATTCGTCCGGACCAGACACTTTTGCCCAGTGATCATGGCCGAAGAAAGTTACATAAGTTTGGCCATAGAAGGCAAGCACCTCGAATTAAAAAAGAAAATGTTTGGCCAACAATTTGCATCAATTTTTGACTTAATCAGGCATGTCACTGAGTATTAAAAACTGTTAAGAGAAGGGAATCGAAGAAGTCATCACGGCAAGGCCACTCACTATCAAGTAGGCCTAGCCGATGTTCAAGATGACTTGGTCAGTGTTGAAAAAGACCAATGGGAAAATGAAGTGGGTCTAGATCAAGTCGTTTGCCAAAAGAAGACAGTTTACCTGGCTTTGATAAAATTAAGGGCGTTACAGCCTCACATCAAGATGCCTCCTAGCAAGCTGAATAAGTCGGAGTTCTGTTTTGAAATAGAGAGGCGCTATGGTTTCGACGTATCGAAAACCGAGGCTATTTTTGATCACTTATTGGCTGATGGCAAAATCAAAGTGCCTAATGATCATAGAATACCAACGGCCGAAGAGCTGGAAGGCAAAATGTACTGTAAATTTCATAACGCATTGACTCATAACACTAATGATTGTCTAGTTTTCAGGTGGATGGTCCAGAGCTGCCTGGACAACGGCACCTTGCGCTTTCTGCCGGAATTGATGAATAAGACAATGGGAATTGACAAAGAACCATTCCAGGCAGAGGGAGTAAACATGGTCAACATTCAGGATGACCCAACCAAAAAAGAAAACTAGCAGCATGAGCAAGTAATAATGCAGTCAGAATGGCAGTTGGGCCTTTGCGCCAGATGCCATTCCGAAATGGCAACAATGCTATGGGTCTGTCCAGCAGGAGCTTACTATCCTTAGGCCAATCCCATGGACAGCTTTTCCATGGTTCCACAGCCGCCTATGGTGTCATATCTCCCTCACATGCTCGGGGGGCATTGTGCCAGTAGCGATCCATTGAGAGAAAATTGGAATAAGAGATATCGAAGTCCACCCCGAAGGGTCAACAAAAGTGATAAAAGGAGGGCACCCTCTAGCCCACCTCGAAGGTGTGAACAAACTTGAGAAACGATTCATTCCAGGTTCATTAAACTGCCAGCAGTCCAGGAAGGATGCTGGACAATAGTAAGGCATCCTAAGTTTCCTAGCGGAAGAAGTCCTCGGGAGATAACGCGAACATAGTACCGGAGATACTTGTGACCATGCAAGGAGGCTGAAATACTCAAAAAGGAAACAACGAAACCCATCAAGGGTAAGGTAGTGATGTCAGCAGAGCCAAGAAACCAGAAAATCATCTCGACTGACATTCAATCGAAGAAAAGGATTGCTGATCCAATGATATTGGAAAGTTATGAATCAAAGAACGATGTCCCAAGCAGACCAGACGGTGTCGAAGAGGAGGATTTATTGAGTGAATGGATCATAAAGATGGAAGAACTAAACCAGATCGACAAAGAGTTGCAAATGGAAACCACGGACGTACCATCATCCAGTGGCGACGCTGTCAACATGGAATGCAATATGGTATGGGCATTCCTTTCCAACCCTAATGCTAACAGTGATTCTCAGGATAGTGCAAATGAAAGCAGTGAAGTCTGGGATGACAGTGAACCGGTAGCTTTCTTTGTGAGCAATGCCGAACAAACAGTCCAGAAGAGCAAGGCAGTCGAAGAGATCAAGGCTTTGCTCCAGAAACCGCCGCTAAGCATGGTGAAGCATGTAAAGCCCCTCTTCGTGGCTGGCCATCTCGATGGCAAGCCTACTGGAAGAATGCTGGTGGATAATGGAGCCGCCGTGAATATCATGCCTCTCCAAACCATGAAGCGTATCGGAAAGGAAAAGGATGATCTCCTCAAGACAGATGTGGTGATCAGCAGTTTTGCAGGGGGAAAAGCAGACATTATGGGTGTACTGCCTATTGAGGTCAATATCGCGAATAAGACAGTCACCTCTGTATTTTTCTTTATAGACGCGAAGACTTCATACAATGCCTTGCTAGGAAGGGATTGAATTCATTCCGCCATGTGCATCCCTTCGACCTTATACCAGTTTTTGGTATTTTTGCGAGATGACGAGAATGAGCTAGAAATGGTGATGGCAGAAGAGAGGCCGTTCACGGCCAATATGAATATAGTACAAGCTAGATACTATTCCGACAATGTCGGACCCTACAGGTTTGTCAGACAGGACAAATATGGTCGTCCGCTTTGTGCCACTTCATCCGTGGTGCCAGTTAGTTTAGAGGTAGCAATGATTAAGGAGGTTAGCAGGCCTTGTAACATCGAAAAAAGGCCGCTTTCTACTTTTCAAGATATTGATCATGAATAACATTGATATAGATGAAATTACAATAATTCCGGATAGTACCAGATCAAAAATAATAAATAAAACTTTGGCCCTATTGGCCAAGGACCTTTCCGATTACTATAGTTGTAATGCGGATGTAATCTATGATCATGATCAAGATCTCACTTCGACAGATGAGACCACACTAAGAGAATTGAGTGCCGCTCCGGCAAAACTCGATGATGTTAGGATTCAAGTTCAAGATCCTGTCATCGAAGTGGAGCTTGGCAATGAGAACGATCATAGGCCCACATACATTTGTGCTTTACTAAGCCCTGTAAAAAAAGAGGCTATGATCAACATACTTACAAAATACAAAGACTGTTTTGCATGGAATTACGATGAAATGCCCGGTCTCAGCAGGGACTTGGTGGAGCATTGAGTACCCATTTTGCCTGGGTTTAAGCCACGAAATAGCCTCTCAGACGCATGTCCGAAGAAGTCTATGTGTTAATCAAAGAAGACATTCAAAGGCTTCTTAAGGCAGACTTTATTGAAGTGGCCAGATACCCTGAATGGGTGGCTAATGTCATGCTAGTCATAGAAAAGAATGGCAAACTGAGGATTTGCATAGATTTCAGGGACTTGAACTTGACCTCTCCAAAAGTTGAGTACACGATACCATTAGCTGACATGATGATAGATGCCGTCGCACGACATGAGTTCTTAACTCTTGTTGACGGCAATGCAGGGTACAATTAGATCTTTGTAGTTGAACAGGATATCCCGAAACTGGCATTCCAATGCCCCGGGGGCATTGGTACCTTTCAATGGAAGGTTATGCCGTTTGGCCTTAAAAACGCTGGGGCTACATACCAGCGAGCTATGAAATGCATCTTTCATGACTATATGAATGACTTCGTCAAGATCTACATTGACGATCTCATTATTAAGTCTACCAGCTTTGCTCAACATTAAGAGCACTTGGTTAAGGCCTTTGAGAGGATGAGGAAATTCCAGTTGAAGTTGAACCCGCTGAAATGCGTGTTTCGAGTGGTCGTAGGCCACTTTCTTGGGTTCTTTGTGAATAAGAAAAGGATCAAAGTGGAGGCAAACTAGGCGAAGGCCATCCGGGCTGCCCAGCCACCTCGAACCAAGAAAGAACTTCAGCAGTTTCTTGGAAAGTTCAATTACTTGAGAAGGTTCATTTCGAACTTTGTAGGCAAAACCAAGATTTTCTCACCATTATTAACGTTAAAGGACCATGACCACTTCGAATGGTCGGAAGAACATGGGCAGGCATTTGATAGGATCAAGGAAGCTTTGACTTCCCCTCCTGTGATGATGCCGCCGCAGAAAGTAGAACCGCTTAAGCTTTACATTTCAGCAGTCTACAAGACCATTGGGGCCTTCTTGGCTCAAGACGATGAGAATGGTCTAGAACGGGGTATATATTACTTGAGTAGGCATTTGAGTGACACGGAACAAAGATATAATCCAATCGAAAAGCTATGTTTGACCTTGTATTTCGCATGCATTAAGCTACGGCTTTACTTGCTACCGGTTAGAGTTCTTGTGATTAGTAGTATCAATGTAATCAAACACATGCTTTCGAGATCGATAGTGCGTGGATGGATAGGCCGTTGGGCCATCCACCTAATGGAGTATCAGTTGTAATTTGTTCCACAGAAAGCTGTAAAAGGCCAAGCCTTAGCCGATTTTCTCATCGACCACCCTAGTGTCAAAATAGATGACGAAGTGGCTCAGCAAGTTGAAATGTTATCAGTGTTCGTGAAGCCATGGGTCCTTCAATTCGATAGGTCTCGAATGAACAAGGCATTTGGGGCTGGCATAATTGTCACTTCACCATCAGGAATCAAGACTGGCATGACAGTTATAAGACTGAATTAGTCTGGAAAAATGATCTTATTCAACTTAATCAGCTGTACAGTGCACTATTTATACCTTATGGCAGAGAAAAGGTAAAACATATCTAGAAAGTGGTTACAAATTTTTCAAAGTAATTTAACTACACAACTAATAATAAGAAGACCCTAACCAAAAAAAAATAATAAGAAGACAACTGGCAGTACAAGTAACAACTAAGACTCCCCCTCAAGATGGACCAAAGATATCTTTGATGGCCATCTTGGATAACAAGAATGCTAACTGAGAAGGAGCTAACGGCTTTGTAAACAAATCAGCAAGTTGGTGTGCAGACTTAATAGGCAGAAGCTTGATAAACCCAGAGCTAACTTTCTCACGCACAAAGTGGAAATCAATTTCTATATGTTTAGTATGCTCATGGAAAGTAGGATTGGAAGCAATATGGACTGCAGCTTGGTTATTCCAAAAAATAAGAGAAGGCGCCTACAAGGTAATCTGGAAATTAGCCAACAATTGAGATGCCCAAACCATTTCACTAGTAGTGGCGGCAAGGGCACGATATTCAGCCTCTGTTGAAGATCGAGACACGGTAGTTTGACGTTTAGATCGCCAAGAGATAAGAGAGTCGCCTAAGAATATACAGAAACCAGTGGTAGACCTTCGCGTAGCCAAGCAAGATCCCCAATCTGCATCAGAAAAACCTTTAAGCTGGAGGGGGGAGGTAGAAGAAAAGAAAATTGCACACTTAGAAAAACCTCTAAGGCCATTCACACTTAGAATATTTTGCCCTTTTATCTATTTCAGCTATGTTATTGATACGCTTAGGCGATTTCTTTTCCATATATGAATGTTTTTTGAATAGATCTTGATGCAAGCAAACCAAGTAACATGATGAGACGAGATAGATCAAAACAAATCTGAGTAACTGCATGCAAAATTGAGCCAATAATGGCCTAAGAGTTTAAAGAGCAAGAATAAAATGAAAAATTGTTTTGGCACTAGGTTGCCATTTATAATGGCACGGAGGCCACAAAGCTAAAGATTCTTCAAGATAGTTAGGCAGTAGGGGTGTCTTTTTCTTGAGCTATGCCACTTGGTCCAACCGCCTCATCTACTGGCTGGTTAGACGTCGAAATCACCTCCGCCAAATGACCAAGCCCGTGCCCTCCTGCTTCACTGACCGTTGGGGTCCCTTCACCTAGAAAATTGAACAAATAAAAGATGCATGGAAGTGGTCACCTCGTCGAGCTCAATAGCGGCAGCCTCGACCTGACGCTTTCGGTCCAAGTCCCTCTCCTTAGCTTGCTGGTAAGCCTTGATCCGTTCATCGGAACCAGTTTTGAGCTCTTCAACTTTATTAGAAAAATGGAGCAATTGTTGGTCCACCTTTTCGGTGAGCTTCCGTAAGCGTTCCATCTCGGCAACAAGGCCTTCTCGTGTGGTAGACAACTGTAGTTGTTGTTCAGCTCTCTGGTTCAGTTGAACCCGAAGGGTTTTTAGATCTTCAGCCAAAGGGCCGGTATTGGAGACATGGGGAGTTTGGATAAAAGCATGGCTACTTTCGCATTTCGTCCCCAGGCTGGGGAGATTCCTTTCAAAGTCCTCATAAAATCGCCTCTTACTGGGAGCCATCGTGAGACGAGCAACCTCCTGCAAAATCTCGTTGATAAGATCCTTTCTCTTCCCAAAGATGGCAGGAGCATATTCAGAGTCCACTCCTGTAAGGAGCCCTTTGAGTTCCTGAATACGGGCATCTGAGAGGTGTGTGGCCACTTCAGGAATGGGGGCATCCCCCAAGATAGAATCTAGCAAATCCATCACTGCCTTAGCACTACTTAAAGGAGTTGAACCCAACAGTAATCAAAGAGAGATCGCCTGCAGAAAAAGGAGTTAGGACACACGAGCTAACAAGGAAACATGGCAATCGGCAAGGGAGTAGTATTACCTGAGAGCTACCAGCAGGGGCGTCTGGCAGCGAAGAAACCATAGAAGGGGCTTGGGCGACGGGTTGAGCAATAGGCTACAGGAATCGAAGTCAGAAGAGGATGTAGCTAAATAAGTAGGAATAGGCCAAAGAGACATTACCTAAGTTATCTTGACAGGGGGAGGAGGAGGCGGCATGTCCGTCTTTGTAGCCATCGTCTTCGAATATATTTTCTCTTCAATTTAAATCTTTTCGACCTTTTTCGATTTTTGAAGGTGCTGAATTGTTAAGTCCTACATTGAGTTGTAGGCAAGTAGAACCTCAGGGGTAGTGTTTGCCTACTTCGATTTAGTCGGTTTTTCAGATAGAAGGCTTAGATACACCATATCATTTTTCATTTCAAACCACGTCACTTCTCATTTCGAACCACAAGACTTCCACTTGTGTGCTCCTGCACACTGGCATGCCCGCACCCGAACGCCAATAGCCCACTTCGAATTGGTTGTTTTCTTATCTAACTCAACCGGTTCGAACCCTGAGCGACCACTTCGGCGCGACCGGAGAAAATTTATGCAAACACTTGAATATTCCTATAAACTATTAAAATAGATTATTAAGGCGATTCATTATCAACCAAGTCATTTGTTGCAATAGCTTTTATATGGTTGCGACAAGTGCCCCATTTAATTCTTTTTAGTGACTGTTGTGGCAAGAGACAACCATTACTAGAGGACAGTTTTTACTAATTAAATCATTGGTTGCAATAATTTTAAATTAGTTACAAATGTTACTAAAATTTATATGATTTAGTAACCAAAACTTAATTAGTTGCTAATTCATCTTTATCCTAGTATCCAAATGATAGCCACATAAACAATTTGAACGGTTGATAATGTGTAAAATGCGAGCAACCAAATATTAATTGCAAAAATGATTTAAATTGGTTACTAATACTTGTACAACAGAAACTAAATAATGGTTAGAAAAGCTTAAATTACCATAATTTAAACCACACTTATATATATATATATATATATATATGATAGAAATAGGGGGCAATAACTTAAATGAAACAAGACAAGACACAGTTATGTATAGTGGTTTGCCCGAAACTTAATCCACTACCTAGGTATATTTCACCATAGGCTTTTGAACCTGTAAATAGTATTATGAATATAAGAAACTGAAATAGTAAGTTGGAATGATAAAGAGTATCTCAAACTACTCTCACAACTAAAGTGCAACTGGTAGGAGCCTAGTACCAACACAGAGATGTCTGGTCCTTAGTACACTAACTCGTACACTTATTTAGTTTATCAATACACAAAAAGGCTCATTCAAAATCAAGCAGAGGCAAGCAAAATGAATGAGATACTCTTGCTTCGTTGTTCCTCAATGTGTATTTATAGTGTCCTCATCTCTATCTTCCACAAGGCAGGTGATCCTTTCCATAGTATTCATGATCTCAGCATCAGTGTTCACAAGGCAACGATATATCTTCTGATTTCACTTCATGCAAATCAACCGTGAGTTTTATGTAATGTCTTCATCTCTAGGCTTCAGTTGGCAGGTAATTATTTGTAATCAATCTTCTATGATCTCAACGACTAATAAGGGAATAATATCTCTAAATATGGTGTATTTGTGATCTCATCAACCAACTACACAAGGTAATGGAATCTCTAGATCTTATTGCATATGTTCAACGAACCTGAACTAGTTAATCAAGGCAACAAGATCAAGTAATCAAGGCAATGAGATTAAGTAACAAAGAGCTTGAATCTGATTGCATATATTCAATGAACATGGACTACTTAATCAAGGTAACATGATCAGGTAATTAATAAAGAGCTGAAGATCTGTCATCATAAAAATTCAATTTAACAATATATAATCAAGCAATGAATTCAAAAGCTATTATCCATAATCTTAATCCTCAACACAAGACAAATTTCATCAAAAGGATTACATAACAATTTTAGCGAGGCTATACGCAATAAAAATATATAATGAGGTGTACTGCATCTTTTCAATAACAACAAGAGATTAGTTTGCCAATAATCTTTGAACTCCAAAGGTATTACAAACTCAAAGAAAATCATAGGTAAAACATCTTACCCCTTTTTTGCGGCATCTTTTTTCCACAACAAATGCTCAAATGTATATGCCCTATGATAAAACCAAATAAAAATTTACATTTCTCATTATACTGCTCCATGATTGAAAAATATTAAGATTCAAAATTACCAAGTAAAAAATCGAGAGATAAACAATAAACTTTATTTATACTAGTAGATGTCGCATACTCTATACATGTGCAAAATAAAAACAAAATATAATTTGATTATATGTTTGATAAATTTATAATTTTATATATTATGAAAAATAAAAAAAAGATTGAAAATTGAATTTATGTATTATGTAAAACAAACAAAAAATGGCTGAAAATTAAATTGAATTTTATTATTAAAAGTAAATAAAAAGATACAGTAAACTAAATATTAAAGATAAAGATGTGAGAAAAGAAGGAGAAAAGAAAATATAGAGGAATAATATATTGTGTTGAAAAGAGGAGAAATAAAAGTGAGAGAAAATAGAAAATAAAAAAAAATGCAAATTCCAAACTAAAGGCACCAAACAATTATTAGAGGGTGTTGGTGCTTTATAAAAAGATATAGATTACAAAAAAAAAAAGACATTTTGAAATGTACAAGCATACATAAAGATTAGAGTGCATCACACGATAAGTTCAACAGAAGCCATACAATCAAAGATGAGAACACCTAATTAAAAAGAATGTTCTTTAAGCAGAAAGAAAGCTATTTTACAAAAGAATTCATCTAAATTTTTCTTTTCTTTTTTATTTTTTTGAACCAAGAGTTCATCTAAACTTTTCAAAATTGATATAAGTGAATTTGGAAGTAGAAAATCTTACTGACATGAAACTCAGTCAATGGCAATGCAATATGCATGTGACGCACCTAAACCTGCAGAATTGTTTGAAACATTTTTAGAATAAAGCTCTGCCATAACAAAGAAATATCGAAAAAAGAAAAAAAGGAAAAACAAAGAAAAAAGAAGAAAGGAAACGGTGGCCTTGTGTTGCTCACATTCAAATCCTACAAATTGAATAAGTACAAAGCACCAAATATCAAGAAATCGAAGACATACTAAAAGATATGCTACTCGATGACACATGTATTCACAAGAGCCTTGCCAAGAATCATACCACTATTAGTTTGCAATAAACTCGAATTATAAAGAGTATATAAATGAATAAATAAATATAAAAACTACAAAACAACAAATGATTGACTTCACTAAGTGGAGAGTACTTATTCATAGCCATCTTACTCACTAATCCAAGTCATTATCCACATTAGCTTGATATGTAACTTCTTCATTGTTGCTCCAAGAATTTTTTAAGCCTACACATAAAATTAAAATATCACACATAAATAAATCTTCATAAAAACTAAGCATTTTCTCACTCCACTCATAAAATTAAAACATAGTACAATTCAAGTGGGTTAAGAGCTGATTGTAAAACTGAAGTGGATGGCATGAAGAAAACTTGAACAAGTAATATGCGTATAAGACAACGCCTGTTCTTGAAGCCATTATTTGAAATCATTTAAGAAAAACTAATTACTTAGTATTGACTTTAGCTATTGATTCTTCATATTATTGACTTATATTATACCATAAAAGTATTTCTTTGACATATAAAGCGCTGAGTGGCACGTCAACCAATTCTAAAGTTCAAATCACTTGAAAAATTGAATCCATGACATTATAATCTAACATATAAAGACCTTATTGTTGTATCTGGATAGGATCTTCTATTGTAGAATGGCGTTTCATTTCCTATTGCAGAATTCGCATTCATGTCCTGTGTGTAAAATAACTTCCTTGATTATACACTTGGTCTGAGATCTTTACACTTGACGTATATCATATATTGGAATAAGAGATGAAACACAATTTGCAATAGAGGATTTCGTGTGCTGTTGCACCCCTGAAAATGTTGTGTGGATCAGTGAATATATGTATACACTGTGTTCGGTACAAGATTTAGATTTTTGGGAAAAAAAATGAGTACTTGAATTCATGAGACCCAAAAAATTACACTCTTGGATCACGAATCTCATTTTACTCTTCTAGATTTGAGGGTTTCACCCAAAAATAAAACAAATGATCAGTACTACTTAACTTGCTCTGTTAGTACTATCAAGCGAAAGCATAATCCAAAAAACCAAAAGTTGTTCAATTTTCCCCCAAAATCTTTTACCAAGCATAGTGCGAATAATAATTAAGTGAGAAAATAAAGCACAGAGCTATGAACAAGCATTAACGGCTCAATTTTGTTCTGTTTGTTCAAATTTAAACTATAAGCTAAATGTAAGATGGACAGATGTAGAGACAAAGCAATTACATGACACATGGGAATTGGAGGCAGAGGGGGAGGAATTAAGGCATAGGGGAGAGGTTATGAGAATGTGGCAGGTAGAACGACACAGAAGGGGCGGTTGGTGAGGCTGAGGGAGGAGGTGGAGGTAGGCAATGGAGATAGCGAGAGGGGGGAGAAGCGAC
The DNA here is from genome assembly GCA_026212405.1 of Petrea volubilis. Classification (NCBI taxonomy): domain Eukaryota; kingdom Viridiplantae; phylum Streptophyta; class Magnoliopsida; order Lamiales; family Verbenaceae; genus Petrea; species Petrea volubilis. The sequence continues at coordinate 11,149 of JAOWBU010000394.1, forward strand.
CGATGGGGGTAGGGGGATAGGGCTTGGTGATTGAGAGAAGAAAGGGCAAGATAACTATATTTTATGTTTTAGTTGAACAGCCTTACCCAAATTGATTGTTCATACCACTATGGATCAAAATCCTTACAGTTAATTGGCTCCAATGTAAAACTCGGGCAACTACACAAAATTGACATCACGAGTAGCCTATGAGAAATTTGTTGAAAACTTTTCACAAGATATGGATTCAAACCGAATAACCCATAATATAAAACAAAATTACGATTCATATGAATCGATTAACCACATGATCTTTAGCAAACAACCAAATAATGCTTTTAATCTAAATAACTAACCTCGATCCATGATAGATGCGGAAGAGAACTGGATCTAGGTTAGTGGTCTTCTAAACCAAGAAAGACGGCGTGAATTTTCTATATTCTCTCTCTTAGATGGGGCAGAAAGAAAGACGTCGTTTTTTTCTGGCTTAGGGACCATACCCTAATATACTTAATACGCCATACTTTAATTATGGGCCCATCAAACATAATTAAAGTCTGACCGGGCTTCTACACATAAAAGACCCATACTTAAGATAATATTTCTGTAAGCCCATTAAATTTGTTTCTTAAATGGATCACATAATTGGGCTCCTTTCAATGAGATAGCAATGTACAATAAATTAATATGTAAGACCAACAAATTAGAGAAAAAACCTAACAATCTCCCACTTGGTCCACATATGTTTCCGAAAATTGTACATAGCTGAAACCTTAGTGCGCGCAAACTTTATGTCATCTCAACCTCGAAATATCCCAAAATAATCTGGTCCATCAATTGTGCTAATATAGGAGCAAAGCAGCTTTCGTCACATAACTTGTAACTAAACCGAACAATGGTCACAATACTAGCAAAATTAATGACATAGATCAAGTATGGATGTGTAGCATGGAAATTACATGTAACGTGATCTCAATCATGTCTATTTCCAATTGGTCCTATCTTATGACTCAAAGAGTCCCTCAACACTTTCCAATCTTTATGCAAACCGCAGTAGAAAGTTAATATCCTCATTTCAGAATATTCAATTAATTATGAAACCTTAGTCTGTACAGAACATAACCATAAAAACATGTACAAAGAGCATGAAATCAGATAGCAAACTTCCACTAACGTGGTGTACCATAGATCCTTATGATACCCATTAAGCTTCACAACCACATAGCACTTTAAGTGGTGATTCCTTAGTGAGCTTTAAACTATTGAGTTTGTATTAATATGCTCTATTGACATCCGAATACTCTGAACTCATTTATTCACAGCTAGAAAATTAATGTCTATATATCAAACTTTCCCAAAATATAGTCGTTCTTCGAATATAGCTTGGAGACCTTATTATCCAAAATGATCCTTTATAGTGTCAACACCATTGATCACTTTCAATCAAGTGATAAATACAAGCTATATTCCTTGATTGGATGTCTTATAGCAAATTATGCATTCAGCCTTCATAGTTGAAAAGCTATTAGTGTCTTAACACTTTTCCGAAAATAGCTCCTCCAACTATCATAAATACATAACGTAATGTGGATCTCTTGCTATCCAAGCATCCAATAAACGACTGAATTGAAATACCACACAATCTTTAAGTGGTTTTATTTCCAATAAGCGAACATATATTTATTATTCTTTGTAGATACCTCAGAACCCATCATTTTAATGATCCACTTTTGGATTACTAAAATATTTGCCTAACATCCCTACTATGTATGCTAAATCCTAATGCATACATACTCATGCATATATGAAATTGGAGTAAAAAATTTATTACCCTTTGCTATAGGGGTGTCCCTTGGTGCACAATTTGCATACCAAAATAGCTAAGCACCTTACCAATATGGGCCTTTTGCGTTTAAGTATATCTTTATGCAATAGGCTCATATTGTTGCTTATGAGTAGATTATTATCTACATACAACACCAGGAGGGTAAATTTGCTCCCACTAATCTTGAGATGTATGCACTGATTAAAAGTGTTTTCTTTGAACCAAAAGAGGTCATCACCCAATTAGATTTTCAGTATCACGAATGGAATGCCTACTTTGAATCTTTCATGGACTTTTTCAATGTACATTAGGTGCTTTGAGTCTTTGGACTCAAGGTTCTCCGGTTGCACCATCTATATTGTTTTTTCAACATCTCCATTGAGAAACATTATCTTTATTTTCATTTGACGCAGCTCTAGATCATAATGAGCCATAAGTGCCATAACAATTTTAAAAGAGTCTTTTGTCTAAACCGATTAGAAAGTCTCTTTAAAATCAATGCCTTCCTTATGAGTACATCCATTGGCATATTTTGTATCTTTTAATATTACCAATTGAATTCCATTTGATTTTGAAATTATATTCATAACCAATGAATTTCATCCCTATGGTAACTCAATAAGATCCCAAATACCATTGCCCCTCATAGATTTCATCTCCTCATTCATGGCCTTGATCCATGCATCAGAATTCAAACACAATTTGATTTAACTAAAAGATGTAGGACCATCTTGAAATCTCATATCAAATTTGTGTTTATGGAGATAGATGATAGAGTCATCTTAAATCATTTTTCTCCTTCATCTGGTGGATCTCCTTATTGGCACTCTAGATTTGAGGTTGTTGGGGTTCATCAGCTTCAATAGATGATGATTCCCTACTTGATTAGTGGGCATTTCAAATATAGTTGTGTTTTACGTAATATCCTAACTTACAAGCTGAAGAGTACTAGGATAAACTATCCAATCCCTTTCAGCTGTAACCATAGTGGGAATGCTAACACATTCCTCTTCAAACACAACCTTCCTATTTCGACATCTCCCACTATAACCAACAACTTCTATTTACGTGGCATTTCCTCTTTCGAAAAAGGACATATGTGAGGGATCATAGAATTTAAAGTCTCTCGATTTTGAGTATCCTACAAAATAATAACTATTGTTCTTTAGTCCAGTTTATTCTTACTTAGGCCTATAAGGCTTAGCCTCAGCTGGACATCCCTGGACATACAAGTGTCTAATATTAGATTTCTTGTTCCATCCACAACCTGTATGGGATTTTCGTTACTATTTTGCTTGTAACTCACCTTATTGTATTAACTGCAGACTTTAGTGTCCCATCTAAAAGTTATTTTCGAAGATTACGACTACTCAATAATCAAGTACAAATAACCACATAGAAGTAATCATCAATGAAGTTGATATCGGTTGTTATCCATTCCATGATACCATAAGGACTGGTCTACAAAAACCTATATGCATCAACTATAAAGATTCTTTTCTTCCTTTTGCACTTATTTTCCTTAAATAAGAAAAAATCAAGAATTCCCTTTGACATAAGCATAGCGATTCTCTATTCAGAAAAATTACCTAATTGCTTCTAATATTACACAAATGAATTCTTATTATCCAATTTGGCTTTAATACCAAAGTTATTTTTAAAAGGTGTCTTTTTTATTTATGTTAAAGCTGTTGGTATCTAATATTCACGATATAACAAACTAGAATACAAGTTCTGTTAATATTTAAATTTAGAGAAATATTGAAAATGTTATTACCAAAAGGACAAGAGGGTCTGGATTTGTCCATATAGGAAATTAAATTCCATCTCATTGATGGCGTAATCAAAATTTTTTCTCTAAATTCAAACACAAACTAGTATTCAGGTGAACATTATGGACACCAATAGCCTTCAACAGAGCCTTGTTGCCATTTTTCATATAGATGTATCTTTCAACACCAATTGGCACTAAACACCTTAATTAATCCTAAAGTATGACGTACTAAAGTCAAATTAATAAAACAAACAAAATTGAGAAGTCAATATTCTTCGCACACCTATTGACCTATTTGGGACAATATTTCTTTATGTGACCAACTTCCTTGCAAAAATAACAAATAATTACTGAATTATGTTTCTTTTGCACTTTATGTTGGAATATCACAAGTCCTGCAGTTTTTTTAAATTAAGTCCTTGTTCATTTCTTAATGGTGGTAGTTTCTTGAGAAATTATTGCCCAATTAGTACTTCATCCATTTTCTTGATTAAAACTAGGTCCACAAAATATGTTTTTCAACATTCAAACTTTTAAGGACCTTCATATTTATTACAAGATTGGATTATCCTTTGATGTACTTCTTTATGTTTCCTTTGCATTTATACTGCATTGAAATGAGCTTTCTAAGGATAATGCCCATTTCGACCTTTTCGCTGGAACGAATTGGTCTTCTATCTTTGCTTTTGGAAACTTTGGCATTTTCTTTCTCAAAATACGACCCCTTATGGATACCGGGAGTTTAAATGTTACACGACTATTAGACTAATATAATTTGATTGATCCTACTTCAGGTATGCGGCTTTCTACCAATAGTACTAATACTAATGATTAGATTCGCAGGACCATCAAATCCTAATGTATAGTCAAGTCTACGCAACCAAGCACATCATAAAGTGCATTTTTCTATTTCTCAAGGTTTGTGCTATTAAGCACATGGGATGTTATTCATAATGGCAAATATTAAGGACACTATAAAGAAAATTAAATACGTTCAAAGTAAATCAATTATATAAAGCATGCACAAGTGTGAATAATAAATATATCAAACACATTACATGCAAGTGGGCCCATCCCAAGATACCTAGCACAACATTGTTATTTGGTCTTTTGACATAAATAACAACTTGTAAGTGGTACTTTTGTCCATAATTCATGAATATTGATAGTTTCCTAAGATACCCAACACGACATTGTTATTTAGTCTTTGAACAAAAATAACAACTCATATTAGTATCACATAATTCATAAATATTTCATAATTGAAAAACGGCCTAGCAATATGCCTTTCTTTGGACCGACAAATTGCCAGTATGTTAACCAAGATAATTTTAATATTTATGACTATCCTTTGTCTTGCCAAAATAGTCTTCCTTTGGGCCGATTATCTCGCATAGACAAAATAACACAAAAAATCACATATTCATGAATCAACCATCTGGCCAAAATAATCTTCCTTTGGGCTGATTATTTCGCATAGATGAAACTAATAGGACAACTTACATATTTATGAATATCATATCTGGTCAAAATAATCTTCCTTTGGGCCGATTATTTCGCATAGATAAAAGAGTATGAACAACATATTCATAAATATTAACCATCTGGCCAAAATAATCTTCCTTTGGGCCGATTATTTTGCATAGATGAAACATGCCTATATTTTCAAAAGTGATAAATTTTACCTAATAGAGGTTGCTTTGGCAACATATTCGTTCAATCTATACAATTTCAAAATAGGCACAAAATAACTAAATCCCAAATGCACTACTTAAAAGGAAATTTTATACATAAAGTTAAATACACAAACTATATTGTAATAGCAATATGGTCAAGTAGTGTGCATACTATATACAATAATTTTTGAACTTGAACTGTACGTGGCATTGTTATACTAAGACACGAGTCATCAGAGATGACTCTTTTCGTCTGGCCGTTCGGGTTTCCAGCCGATATACCGTTCTAGTTCAAGTTCCAAAAGCACCGTTTAAAAATAATAAACATGCACACTTCTTGTATAACTAAACAACAGTCGAGCGGTTACAGTAGTGAACACCTAATTCCATGGTCTCAGGTTCAAGACCCAGTGGTTACACTTTCTGTTTTTGCTAAATACCACTAAGCAGCAGCTTGAATACATGAATTGCTCTAGTAGCCGAGCCATCATGCGTTGCCAAACTATGCCAGCATACACAGGCTCGAACCTGGACTGTTGCGCCCCCTTTTTTTTTTTAAAAAAAATGAATACTATTTTATTAAAAATAAGTAGCAGTTGCAGGTTCGTACCCCGTGTAGCAGTTCGGTGGTAGGGATACCATAATACCACCGAACAAACCCGATTTCGACTCGCCTTGGGTACAGCGGAATACTTATTCTCTTGCTTTTCATATTTTTTGCTTACTAGTCTAAAGACCAAAACTATGATAAAGTATGCGAGCAATAGCCCAACGGTCTAGAGCGCACGGCCCTTCCGCATGGTCTCGTGTTCGAACCCCATAGGCCTTTTTTTTTTTGGATCTGATTCCAGAACAAAAGGATAACAAAAATGCTGTGCGCAACAAATAACTAACAACAGTTCAGCTATCTGTGACCTATAAAACTTATTGATGGTCACAGACTCACAGGTTCAACACTTTCAGCAGCATATTCGAGTCCCTTTTTTTTCTTTTTTCAGTCAAAAGACTCGATCCAAGAAACAAGAAAAATTATCCAACACTTTAGGGATAAATTTCAATACCCAAGATCACATAATAAAATCAAACAAGATTAACCAATATGAACATACATCCACAATATATATCCAATATAAATATATATATATATATATATATTGTAGATTTAACAAAAGCATGCTCAAAACATCAAATCACAACCGAATAAATCAAAATAAAATATATTTGATTATTTACTAGTCCTGCTCTGATACCACTTGTTGAAAATTTTCACAAGATATGGATTCAAATCGAATAACCCATAATATAAAACAAAAGTACAATTCATATGAATCGATTAACCACAGGATCTTTAGCAAACAACCAAATAATGCTTTTAATCTAAATAACTAATCTTGATCCATGATAGATGCGGAAGAGAACTGGATCTAGGTTAGTGGTCTTCTAAACCAAGAAAGACGGCGTGAGTTTTCTGTATTGTCTCTCTTAGATGGGGCAGAAAGAAAGACGTCGTTGTTTTTCTGGCTTAGGGACCATACCCTAATATACTCAATATGTCACACTTTAATTATGGGTCCATCAAACATAATTAAAGTCTGACCGGGCTTCTACACATAAAAGACTCATACTTAATATAATATTTCTGTAAGCCCATTAAATTTGTTTCTTAAATGGATCACATAATTGAGCTCCTTTAAATGAGATAGCAATGTACAATAAATTAATATGTAAGACCAACAAATTAGAGAAAAAACCTAACAAAATCCACTCCCATTGCCTCATCCGCCATCAAGGAACGAGCCTACTCACCCAGTCCAGCTCCATCTCCAGATCCATGATTCACGATTATATTCAAACAAGGAGTCCTTATCCCAAACACTCCAATGGAAAACAGGAGCTAAATGCTATAAACAAGACACCATGCATGAAAAGTAATGACAGCAGGGAAAGAGAATCATGAAGTAAAAAGATATATTCAAACAGGAATAAAGCCAAGTCAATAGAAAAGAGTTAACCAGTAACCAGAAGGGGTAGGATGAGCGTCAATTATGACCAGTCATCAATGCAATCCGGCAAGGCATTGCTGGAGCCATGAAAGTGGAGTGCTCTTACAAGAGAGGATATCTCATCATGAAATATATCAAATATTTTACTTGTTGTGTGTCTATTTTTATTTTTAATTGAAGCTAGCTTGATAGGGTTCATAAATAGAACGAAGGGAGCATGACCTGGATTCAAGTATTGAGGTTGTGAGGCTTTGTGGACATTGGTTGACTAAATAACATCCAATTAATTTTACAAAGTACACATTTTTTTTTGACACCTAAATAGTTATCACATGTCCCAACACATATTTCATTAAAAAGTAAATAATCCCTTAATTCAACAAATACTTCATCCATGGCCCCATTGCATTCCATAAGTCAGTTTGTTGCAATTTTCGGTTCTAAAAGGGGTTACTTTTAACTTTTTATAGTAAATGTTCGGACCAAAATTATAAATATTCTATGTTATTGGACGACAATTACATTTTTTTAAATAAATAAATAAATAATAAAAGTAAATGAAAATAGTACCAAAAATATTTGGAAATCATATATTAACTAAAAAATAAAAGCCAAGTAATTAATTCAAAATAAATCTTTAAGTACTTTACATCGGGGAAACAACATTTTCCTTGTCATGATTGTGGCTGAGCATTGAACTACAAATGTAGCAAGTTTATTATCAAATTACATACAATTATTGAAATATCCTCAAATAAAACACTGATATTTCAATTTCAATTAATTAGTGTTAATTTTTTTTTATTTAAATTTGTACTTGAAGGAGGAATGGTGGCTGGGCTTTCTTCCCTTTTTTAAGATTTTTTTTTATGGGTTAAAGTATTTTGATTGATGGTTTCTTCGAAAAAATGATTATAACGTGCATAACAATCTAATTTAAAAATTTAAATTATTAGACAAGAAGGATTATTTATTAGTTACGTCATTTTTTAATTCTTAGTTGATATATAATTTTTAAATAATGTTTTTGTTATTTTTTTTTATGATTTTTGATACTTTTTAACAAAGGCAATTTTGTTCCAATAACTTTGGACATTTCGCAATTTGTCCTCACATGTTCTGCCGTTAAAATTATGATGAAATCCGCTATCGAAATCACTTAATTAATTAATTAATTAATTAATAAGAATAATGATGATAATAATAATAATAATAATAATAATGATAACAAAATGAAAGACTTGTGGGATGAAATCCGTTAAAAGTTTAGACCAAAACCAAGACAGAGCCCACTAATAAGACCAAAAACTTCAATTTATCAAAAAAGAAGAAAGAAAAAATCAAACGAAGCTGCAAAGTTTATTCGATTGATAATTAAAGTTATAACAATCCCTTCAAGTAATTGTTCCAACCCAGCGCATAACGTGGATTCGATAGCTCACATAAATTGTGTCAAAAGAAAGAGAGATAAAAAAAGATAGTTCGCATAAAGGAATATTAAACAGAAACACCGGCACGAATGCCTTATTTAAGTGAAAAAAAAGCTAAAGAACAGAAAAAGTAAAATAAGGTATCTTCTACTTAACGAGTTCTTTTCCTTTTAACAGGGGTATCTTCTTCAATCTCTTGAACTTGTCTCTTGGGGCCTGGAAGAAGCTTTTTGTTCAAAAAATTCATGTACCATAAAAATGAGTCCTTGGGGTATCTAGCTAAACCATTCACAAAGTCCACAAAACACATTCCGAATCGAACTGTGTATCCTTCAGCCCATTCGTAATTATCGAACAATGACCACAACATGTAGCCCTTGACCTTCACACCATCATTGCTACGAAAACATACACAAAATCAAGCTAAATTAGATAAATAATCATAGTTATGCATATATTCACACACACACACATACACCACGGACGATACTCACTCCCTTGCGTGCTTTACATAGGCGAGATGATCTTGGTGATATTGAATTCTGATATCGTCCTTAAGAGCTTTGGTAAGTGATTGCTTCCTGTTATTTACCTCATTCACCCCTACATGAACAAATGAAAACTAGTAACTAATAAAACTAGGTTGAATAACTAATATAAGAAAGAGATCATGAATGTTTCTACTATTATCGAAGGAGAAAAACATGACTATATAATTACCATTCTCTGTAATATAAATATCTGGATCACCGTATTTAGTCTTTGTATGAACCAAAAGTTTGTATATTCCTTCTGGAACAATGAATAACCACTCTGAACCAGCCTGACATTAAAGTGAAAGAATGATATTAACTACATTAAGTACTCTTCATAACAAATAAGCCCATCCTTGTAAATTCATATTATATATATATATATATATATATATATATATATTGTTAATTAAAGTAACTTATTTTACCTGTTTACCAATGAGTGTCCCATCTTCTCGTTTAGCTAAATACAGAAAAATGAAAGAGAATGCCAGAGACAATATCAAGTTAGCATAATATATGATATTATAAAATATAGATATTCAACATTCAAAGAGTCCACAACTTATACTTACTAATGGCTCTAAATCCTCGGTCTGTGTAATAAGTTGGTGTTGTACCAGGTGGTGTAGGTTCATTTGCAGCCCAATTAGAGGTGTAATAGTTCAATCCAATAAAATCATAAGATTTTGTTATCAATTTTTTCTGGTCATCTGTAAATGTTGGCAACCTCTCTTGTACTCGTTCTCTCATGACTGGTGGATAATCCCCAGTGACGATAGGCGCCATAAACCTACAAACAGAAAATGAAATGGAATATCTTGTTACTTACTTATATTCACAAATTAAATATCTATCAGGATTATTGTCATTTTCATCCATTATGTTTGGGGTGTAAGTTTTTTGCCCATTAAGTATTCAGTTTGCAATTTTGATCCTATATGTTTTGAAAATATTGCAATTTTAGTCTGAACTCGGTGATGTGACGTGACGTGACGTCACAATTTTATGCTCCACATCATCACAATTTCCGGAAAAATCGGACTAAAATTGCAATATTTTAAAATATATAGGATCAAAATTGCTGAGAGCATACTTAACGGACAAAAAACCATACGCCCCCAAACGTAACAGACAAAAATAAGAATTATCCCCATATCTACTTAATTAACTATTATTTTTATCAAATGGGCAAATATATGAAGTGAGCAATTTACCATCCCCACATAAAATCGACGGCTCTTGAAGCAGCTTCAACGTCTAGTTGAGATTTAGGATTGTAAGGTTCAAACCATGTTGTCATATTCGTGACACCAATCTTACCTCCTTGAACTCCCTGTACATATTAAATACTATAATGTAAATTGCTCACTCGTGACAAATAATTGAGTATATACTAACTAATGACAATTAATTAAGTACCAATGCAATAACCTTTACTCAGCCTTCATTAAGATTCAGTTAACGAGATTTGAGAGGATATTGTAACTGATAACAATTAAAATTTATTATTATATATATATATATATATACATATGCGCTAGCTAAACCCAAAATTAATTCTAAGTGACTACTAGACCAGGTGTCGTGGGAATTTATGCAATTTATTTTGAAACTAAGCTATTGTATTAGATTCATAAAGGTGTACCCACTTTGATCATAATAAAAAGGGACAGTTACAGCTGCAGTTCCCGAGGTTGGCGTAAATACACTTAAACTCCAGAGGTTTGCATAATTTCAAAAACTACTTATATCGTTAATTTTTTACAGGCTGTAATTGTAAGATAGAAGTTGACGTTAGGGTGATTTCTATGATCATACAAACCTCAAGGGCGTCTAATTATAAGACAAAAGTTAACAGCATAGGGTGATTTATGTATTTACACAAAATCTCAAATGGTGTTGGCATAATCATCCATCATAAAAGTAACACAACTATATACCTGAAAGTTTTTCCTGTATATATCAACAGCTGTAGCATGAGCAAGAATCAAATTGTGTGCCACAATATACGGTTCAGTTCCAGCATTTCCACCATGACAAGTAGTGTCAATTCCACGAGGACATCTATACGGCAAACAAGCAGTACTGTTTGCATCAAGTGCTGTTGTAGCTGAAGATGTGCCATGAGCAGGTGGGAAACTTGCGTTGACGTATCCGTTATGTGTGAACGTCCATGGCTCATTTTCGGTGATCCAATATTTCACTCGATCGCCGAACTCGAAGAAGCAAACTTTAGCATAATCAGCAAAATCATCTCTGCTCAACAATAAATTCAACTATTGTCACGAAATACAATCATTATAATTAAATAGCAAGACTTTTAATATAATAATCAACAATAAGTTTGTAGTAGTTACATGATTTTCTCGCATAAAAAGCCACCATACTCATCTTCCAAGAATTGGGGAACGTCAAAGTGGAAGATAGTCACAACAGGCTCAATACCTATGCAAAAAGGATTAAGAAAATTAATACACATATGTATCTATATAAATATATATATCAACTCTAAGCTAAAGTCTACTGAAGTAAGTTTGAAAATGAGTATTAACCTTGAGAGAGTAACAAGTCAATGAGATCGTTGTAGAACCTGACACCTTCCCTATTTACGCCACCACTCAATCTTCCAGCTGATACATAATCCAGTAGCTCCATTAACACTTTTAACATATATACTTGCGATGCCAACAAATTCCTTATCACAATAAACACCTATATATATGTATATATATATACGTATTTATATGCATACCTGGCAAAATTCTAGACCACGAAAGTGATAACCTATAGCAATCCAAACCTAGCTTTTTCATCAGCAGCACATCTTCCTGCAATGTAAGTTGAACATGCATGAGCCAACATTCAAATATGTTGATGCTCCAGTTTAACCAATATGTTTCCCGTACCCAAGAACTGTTAAATTTAATTACCTTGAATCGGTTATAGTGATCAATAGCATCGCAACCATTGGTGCCGTCCATAATTTTTTCTGTCAATCCCATATACATACACGTATCACAAATAATCTCAATTAGATGGACTTTGTCGCACATTTCTTGTTGGTAAATGTATAGAGTTAGTAATAGCTTTTATACTATCACTTATTATATTGTCACCAATTATTTTTTTTCCCTACAATGTGTGTTTGTTGTGTGTGTGTGTGTGGGGGGGGGGGGGGGGTGGGGGGTTTGATAGAGACAAATTACCGGGCTTCTGAACGGCATAGACATCCCAGTTATTGTGGGATTTTCCATCGTTTTTATAAGCACCTTCGATCTGATAAGAAGAAGTAGCTGCACCAAAGAGAAAATCTTTGGGGAAGTCGTGGCGGGTGAGCCCGGCACCGAGGGTGCTCGAAACCTTATTACTGGCGGCCATTGCGAAAGTTGAAAGAAACTATACGTGTCAATGTTGTCAATGTTGTGTTAGTGCCTCGCAGATATTGAAGGACCGATATCATATATGTATTTATAGGGCAAGGAGACGAGACTGCATGAAATTAATTTAATTTCCTATTAGTTGTGGGGTCATTCGTTTGCGATTAGGATGCGATCTAAGTTTAGGAAAAATTAAAAGTCGTTTATTAATATTTTTTGATATTGTCCAAATCTGACCGTTTACCACTAATAATCTTTAAGCTTCGGCAAGTTGGTGTTGTATATCATTGATTACTTAACCTGGATTCGCATATCAATAATCAAAATGTTTGACTGTTTCAATATTTTATTTTTTTTCACCGCGTACGGTTTTTGAGACGCTGCACGAAAAATGATAAATACGATAGTTTGATCAATATTCATGTATTCATTTAAATTTAGTAACCTAGATAATTGCATGGATAATAAGTGCTAATAAATTTTAATTTCTTTTTCTTACATATATAATCTATCCGTTCACATTACCGCTAGGAGAAATTTTCTTAATTTAATATATATATTTGTATATATTATATATATGGAGGACACTGTTAAACAATGCATGACAATTTTAAATGAAACTAGTACAGTCATCTTACATTTTTTAAATAATTTGATCATCATATTTGAGGTTTTTTTTTTGTTTACTATTATGTGACACGGTGAGATCGAGGATTCCTGACTGTTTTGTCTGTTGTGTTAATATTGGTGCAGAATAACGAAGCTCATATATATATAATAAATATGGATTATCACATGGGGGTTTATAGCAGGTCGTTTTGCAATTGAAGAGCTTCATTTTCAAGGGAAAAATAATAAATGCATGCTAATAGATCAAAGCAGAGCGCACGCGCATGTTTAGGATCTATCCTCCATTTCTCTGAAATGATTTTAAGAAAAATGCAATTTTGGTCCTATAATACATATGTTTTTGCAAAAGTAATCCCATGCTACCTGAAATATGCAAAAATGGTTTCACACTTTGACGAACGTTGGCAATAGTGGTCTCTCCGTCAAATTTTTAACAGAATGAGCACGTGTCAAGCACGTGCCCGTTAAATCTGACCAGATTGACTAACACACACTTGACGGGGAAAGCATTTTTGGTCCCATAATTTAAGATTTTTTTTCATTTTTAGTCCTATTATTATTATGATAGCATTTTCGGTCCCGTTGGATACTATTTTGTGGCAGAAATAGTACCACCGTTAGT
>JAOWBU010000395.1:0-25000 GCA_026212405.1 Petrea volubilis
ATCGTGAGCCCTAAAATGAAGTATATTAAAAATCCTCTCGATAGTTATGTGGTACCAAAGTAACCTCCTCCTATTCATGATTATGATAGTGAATTGTTTTATAGTAAGCAACTTTTACTATTAGTATATCCACTATCTACCAAGTAATATGGACACTTTCAAGATTGAAAAAAAAACATTTATTAGAAAATGATATAACAAAAAATAAATTCACTGTGAAAATTTAAAATATTTGAGATTTAACCTTGAGGAATCTTTAAACTATGAGAACAATTAAGTGCATCATTAAGTACCAATAATCGGCGCCGAACCCTTCTACTTGGGAAGAAGATAAGCAAATTTAATTCACATGAGACACACCATGGACATACAATATCACTCTCCCGTGTCCTTTATCTTGATTTGTGTCTTTCAGATATCATTTGTTTTATATTGATACCATTTAATGCACCAAGACAACCGTAACAAAAAATACAATTGAATAGTTAAAATAACATATTAGTCGAATCAAAACACAAAAGGTTAGACAACATGTAATGAGGCTATCATGAAAGCTTTCCAAGTACCATTATTGGAATCATCTAGTATGGCTTTCAGCGTGATAACAAGAATATTACCAAGTTAATGTGTCCTATTCTCCAGTGATCACTTTTGCAAACTATCAGTTGATGAAATTCATTTTTGCACCAAAATACTTTCAATCATGGAAATAAATTGTAGGACTTATAAGAATAAGAAGCAAATCTAACAAACCTTGTCAGGTGATTAACATAGTGAGGGAAAGGGGGGAAAAAAAGAGCTAAATTTACCTTGTCAAATATTCAAATTTCAACATAGTGTTTTTTGGTAGGTACCTTCTTTTGATAAAGTTTCTTGCGATTTTTCTTAGGAGGTTTTTTTTAGGTGATTTTTTTTAGGTCGATTTTATTATCTTGTTCATATTTCATTGTTTATATTGTTGGGATTTTCTCTAGTTTGGTGGTTTCACATATTACTTCATTATACATGATTTGCTATCTCGTTAAATGAGCCCAATTGCGTGATCCATTATGGAATAAATTTAATGAGCTTATAGAAATATTACACTAAGTGTGGGCCTGTCATATGTGTAGAAGCACGGTCACACTTTAATTATATTTGATAGGGCTATAATTAAAGTGTTTGACATCAGGCATATTAGGGTGTGGTCCCCAAGCCAGAATTACTACGACGTTTCTTCTTTCTGCCCCATATTAGAGAGAACAAAAGAAATGAAGGTGTTTTCTTGGCTTAGAAGATCACTAACCCTAGCCTCCATTTTTCTTTCATATCTCCAATGGATCAAGGTTAGTGATTCATATTAAAACATTATTTGATTATTTATTAGTGATTCTTTGCATAATCGATTCATAGTAATCCTATTTTACGTTTATTATTATGGATTACTATGTTTGAATCCATATCTTGTTAAAGTTTTCAACAAGTGGTATCAAAGTAGGATTAGATAGATAATCAAATATGTTTATATTTTTGACCTATTCGGTTATGATTTGAATTAAGTTTTTTTGAGCATGCTTTAGTTAATTTGCAATATATATATCTATGTTTGATAGGACGCAAGTTCATGTTCATAAATTTTGATTGATTTAATGTCTTTATATGATCTTGGGGTACTAATGTTTTTGGTTGAAGTATTCAAAGAAATCTATCCATAAAGTTTTTTGGATGATTTCTTGTTGGGAAAGTATTTTGTATTGCAGAAAAAAAAAAAGGTCACTAAAACCCTAACATTTGTGACCACTGGGTATCATACCTAAGACTTTGAGTTAGGCCTACGCATCTGCGACCTCTGGGTTGTTGCTCAGTCCTCTACCATGGTTGCCTGCACAACTATTATTATAGATTATTTGTACTCGGGATCGAACCTACATCAAGCCAATGAAAAAAAAAAAAATCATCAACATCCCAACCCCAATATGTGCTGGGGGATTTCAAACCCCCATCAATGCGTTAGGTAAGTTGAACACTTGCCGCTTGATTGTTAGCATGTTCATGTTTATTGATCTCTCTTTTGAGAGTGTAATGCAGGGGCACAAAACCTGAATGCACCAATCTACAATCGAACAAGGGTAAAACCTTTGCAGTTGGTAGGGATCAAACATGGGTCATCACTGTGGCATTAAGATATCCAGCTACTAGAGCACTTCGATACTTAGATTAAGTTCTAAGCACACGCAAAATCATATGGAAGTGGTTTCAGATAAAAATTGATGGCACTTAATGTCTAAATTATACACGGAGCGACAACTGAGAGTCAAACCCGGGTCCTATGACACATAAAAGCAACCATCAGCCACTAAGCTACTGGATTATCGGGCACCTATGCATCTTTGCTTTTAGTGTTTGATATCTATGATCCAGGTAGCACATCTACCCTATGGATCATTATATTTGGTGAACGTGTTGTTATGTATTGTTATTTGTATAATGGAGCTGTTGTGGTTGGGTGAATTTTTGTATGGTGCATTTGGGACTTAGGTACGATATGCCTATTTTGTGAAATTGAATAGGTTGAACCAATATATTACCAAAGCAACCTCTATTTGGGTAAAATTTATATATTTTGAAAAATTAGGCATGTTTTCATCTATGCAAAGTAATCGGCCCAAAGGAAGATATTTGGTCAGATGGTTAATATTCATGAATATATTACGTGTCATGTTCTCTTATCTATGCGAAATAATTCGCTCAAAGGAAGAGTATTTTGGCCAGATGTGATATTCTTGAATATGTAAGTTGTCAAATTATTTTCATCTATACGAAATAATCGGCCATTATTTTGGCTAGATGGTTGATTCATGAATGTGTGATTTTTATGTTATTTTGTCTATACGAGATAATCGGCCCAAAGGAAGATTATTTTAGGCAGACAAATGAAAGTCATAAATGATAGAATTATTTTGGTTAATATGATGGCAATTTGTCAGTTCAAAGAAAGACATATTATTAGGTCATTTTCCAATTATAAAATATTTATGTACTATGAGATATCATTTATAAATTGTTACTTCTATCCAAAGATTAAATAACAATATTGTATGAGATATCTTGAGGCTATCTATATTCATGAACTATGGACAAAAGTATTACTTACAAGTTGTTATTTCTGTCTACAGTCTAAATAACAATGTTTTACTATGTATCTTGAGATGGGTCCAATTGAATGTAATATGTTTAATATATTTATTATTCACACGTGTGCATGCTTTTATACAATTAATGTATTTTAGAGCATATTTAATTTTCTTTTATAGTGTTTTTAATATTTGTCACTATGAATAACATCCCGTGTGCTTAGTAGCACAGACCTTAAGAAATAGAAAGAGCACTTTATGAATGTACTTGGTTGTATGGGCTTGACTATACGTTAGGATTTGACTGCCCTGCGGATCTAATCGTTAGTATTAATACTATTGATAGAGAGCCGCATATGCGAAGTAGGATCAATCAAATTACATTAGTTTAGCAGTCGTGCAACGTATAAATTCCAGTATCCATAAGGGCTTGTATTTTTTGAGAGAAAAAAATGCCAATGTTTCCAAAAGTAAATAGCAAATCGATTCGTTACAACAAAAAGATCGAAACGGGCATTGTTCTTAGGAATCTCGTTTTAATGCGTATAAATGCAACGAAAACATAGAGAAGTACATCAAGAAATAGTCCAATCTTGTAATAAAATAAAGGGATAAAAACATGTTGCCCACCAAACTATGGACCGTTTTACACTTTGCCACCTGAACAATTTTTTTTTCACGCATCACCCTCTAAACTACATGTTTTTTGCAATATACCATCTCCGTCCTATTTCTAATCAAATTTTTAGCCTGAAAATCATCAAGTGTTGTTTACATGTTTTTTCTAAGGGTATTTCGTCCTTTCAATTGTATTTTCATGCCAAAATTTTGCACTAATATGATTAAAATATGCTATCGTGACACTATAAAGTGTCTAAATTTTTGCGCTAATATGATTAAAATAACAAAAATACCCTTAGAAAAAACATGTGAATGACCCTGATGATTTTTAGGTGAAAAATTGGATCGAAAATAGGACGGAGATTGTATAGTGCAAAAAAACATGTAGTTTAGAGGGTGATGTGTAAAAAAAAATAGTTTGGCTGGCAAAGTGCAAAACAACCCATAGTTTGGCAGGCAATATGTTTTTATCCCTAAAATAAAGTTCCTCAAAGTTTGAATATTAAAAAACATTCTTGTGGACCTAGTTTTAATCAAGAAAAATAGATGAAGTACTAATTTGACAATAATTTCTCAAGAAACTATTGCCATTAAGAAATAAAAAAATGAATTAGATTAAAGAACTGCAGGACTAGGGACATTCCAACATAAAGTGTAAAAGAAACATAATTCGGTAATTATTTGGTCACAAAAGGAAAGAATGTCCCAAATAAGTCATTTGGTATGCAATGAATAATGATTTCTCAATTTTGTTTGTTTTATTAAATTTATTTTAGTACTTATTGACACTTAATGGATGGATAGGAGACCAACTATTCACATCAGTGTCGTAATTCAGATTGATTAAGGTGTCTAGTGTCAATTGGTGTTGACATACACATCGATAAGGAAATGGCAATAAATATTTCTTAAATGCAGTTGGGGTCCACAATGATCTATTAAATACTAGTTTATATTTGAATTTAGAGAAAGGTTTTGGCTGCGCCATCTTTAAGAAGGAATTTAATTTTCATTCCTATATAGACAAATCCAGACCCACTTGTCCTTTTGGAACTAAAATTTTCAGTATTTCTCTAAATTTAAATATTGATGATCTTGTATTCTAGTTTGCTATGCTGTGAATATTGGACACTAACTGCTTTAGCGAAAATAAGAGATATTTAAAAGTAACTTTGGTACTAAAGCCAAATTGGATAATGAGAATTCATTTATGTGACAATATAAGCAATTGGGTAATTTATCTGAATAGAGAATAAGTATGCTTATGTCCAAAGGAATTCTTGATTTTCTTATTCTGACAGACTTAAAAAAATCTGTATAGAATGCATAAAGGAAAAAACATACAAATATAAAGGAAAACAAGTGCAAATAGGAGCAAATATTCTTTAGAGTTGATGCATATAGACCTTTTGTAAACCATTCACTATTGCATTGTGGATTGGATAACAACTACTATTAACTTTATTGATGATTACTTTTATTAGGTTATCTGCACTTGATTATTGAGTATTCATAGTCTTTGGAAATAATTTCTTGGTAAGACACTAAAGTTTGCAGTTAATATAATAAGTCGAGTTCCTAGCAAAATAGTAGCTAAAACCCCATAGGGTTGTAGATGGGCAAGAAGTTTAGTATTAGGCATTTGCTTATCTAGGGATGTCCAATTGAGGCTAGGCCTAAGTAAGGATAAATTGGACTCAAGAATAATAATTAGTACTTTGTTAGCCACTCAAAAATCGAGGGACTTTAAGTCCTATGATCGATCCCTCACACATGTCCTTTTTTAAAATAGGAACCGCCAAATAAATTGAGGATGTTGGTTATAGTGGGAGTGATGAAAATAGGAAAGTTGTGTTTGAAAATGAATGTATTGGCATTCTCACTTCAGTTACAGCTGAAAGGGGTTGGATAATTTATCCTAGTACTCTTTAGCTTGTAAATTAGGATTACATAAAACACAACTACATTTGAAACACATACTAATTAAGTAGGGAAAAATCATCTATCGAAGCTCATGAACCCCAACAATCTCAAACCTAGAGTGCAAATGAAGAGATCCACGAGATAAATAAGAAATATGATTTCGGTAGACTATATCATTTATCTCCATGATACGAATTTGATATAGGATTACAAGATGTTCCTACATCTTTTAGTCAAACTAAATCATGTTTAAATTTTGATGCCTGGATCAAAGTCATGAATGATTAGATGAAATCCATGAGGGGCAATTGCATTTAGGATCTTGTCGAGTTACCATAGGGGATGAAATCCATTAGTTATAAATAAAATTTCAAAACCAAATGGAATTCAAATGGTAACATCAAAAGATATAAAACATGGCAATGGATTTACTCATAAGGAAGGCATTGATTTTAAAAAGACTTTTTGGCCGGTTTAGACGAAACGCATGTTTAAAATTTTTATGGCACTTGTGGCTCATTATAATCTAGAGCTACGTCAAATGAACATAAAGACAATGTTTCTCAATGGAGACATTGAAAAAACAATATACATGGTGTAACCGGAGAACTTTGAGTTTAAAGACTCAAAACACCTAATGTAAACTGAAAAAGTCTACATATGATTTAAAGTAGGCGTTCCATCCGTGGTACCAAAAATTGATGGGGTGATGACGTCTTTTAGTTTAAAGAAAACACCTTTAATCAGTGCATATATCCCAAGGTTAGTGGGAGCAAATTTATCCTTCTGGTATTATGTGTAGATAATAATCTACTGGCAAACAACAATATAGGCTTATTGCATGAAAGTATAAATAGAAGCAACAAGCTTGTATTGGTAAGGTGCTTAGTCATTTTGACATACAAAATTGTGCACCAGGGGACACCCCTATGGCAAAGAGTGATAAAATTTATTTTGCTCCAATTTCATATATGTACGAGTATGTATGCTTCAGGATTCAGTATACATAGTAGGGATGTTAGGGAGATATTTTAGTAACCTAAAAGTGGATTATCAAAGTGATGGGTTATGAGGTATCTATAAAGAATTAAAAAATATATGCTCATTTATCGAAAATTACACCACTTAAAGATCGTATGGTATTCCGATTCAGTCTTTTATCAAATGCTTAGATAGCAAGGATCCACATTATGTTATGTGTTTAGGGTAGTTAGAGGAGTTATTTTGAAAAAGTGTTGAGACATTGATAGCTTTCTCAACTATGAAGCCTGAACGCATGATCTACTATGAGGCATCCAATCAATGAATATAGCTTGGATTTTTATCACTAGATTGTAAGTGATCAATAGTGGTTACACCACAAAGGATCATTTGAAATAATAAGGCCTCTAAGCTATATTCGAAGAACAACTAGATTTTTGGGGAGTCTAATATATAGACATTAAGTTTCTAGTTGTGAATAAATGAGTTCAAAGTATTTAGGTGTCAATAGAGCATATTAGTACAAACTCAATGGTTTAAAGTTCACCAAGGAATCACTACTTAAAGTGCTATGTGATCGTGTAGCTTATATGGGTATGATAAGGATTTATGGCACGCCATGTTAGCGGGAGTTTGCTACTTGATTTATGCTCTTTGAACATATTTTATGATTATGTTCTGTACAGACTAAGGTTTCATAATTGATTGAATACTCTGAAATAAGGATATTGACTTTCCACTGCGGTTTTGCATAAAGTATTGGAAAGTGTTAAGGGACTTTTCAGTCATAAGGTAGGATCAGTTGGAAATAGACATGGTTGAGATCACATTACATGTAATTTTCATGCTACACATCCATACTTGATCTATATCATTAATTTTGCTGGTATTGTGATCACTGTTCGGTTTAGTTACAAATTATGTGATGAAAGACGCTTTGATTCTATATTAGCATAATTGATGGACCAGATTGTTTTGCGATATTTCAATGTTGAGATGGCATAAAGTTCGCGCGCACTGAGGTTTCAGTTATGTATAATTTTCGGGAACATAGGTGGACCAAGTAGAAGATTGTTGGGCTTTTCCCTAATTTGGGAGTCTTACATATTAATTCATTGTACATGGTCTGCTATCTCGTTAAATGAGCCCAATTGTATGATCCATTATGAAATAAATTTCATAGGGTTATAGAAATATTGCACTGAGTATGGGCCTTTCATATGTGTAAAAGCCAGCGCACACTTTTATCATGTTTGATGAGCTCATAATTAAAGTGTTTCACATCAAGAATATTAGAATGTGGTCCCTAAGCCAGAATTACTGCGATGTTTTCTTCTTTCTGCCTCATCTCAAAGAGAACAGAAAAATTGACGACGTTCTTCTTAGCTCAGAAGATCACTAACCTTACCCTCCAATTTTCAGTCGCATCTCCAATGGATAAAGATTAGTGATTCATATTAAAACATTGTTTGATTATTTACTAGTGATCCTGTGCATAATTGATTCATAGTAATCGTGTGTTATGTTTCGTATTATTGATTATTATGTTTGAATCCATATCTTGTTAAAGTTTTCAACAAGTGGTATTAGAGCAGGACTAGATAGACACTTAAATATGTTTATATTTTTGATCTATTCGGTTATGATTTGAAGTAAGTTTTTTGAGCATGCTATAGTTAATTTTCAATACATTTACTTATTTTTGGTATATATTGTGGAGCATGTTCATGTTCATAAATTTTGATTGATTGAATGTCTTTATATGATCTTGGGGTACTAATGTTTTTGATTGAAGTATTCAAAGAAATCTATCCAAAAAGGTTTTTGGATGATTTCTTGTTGGGCAAGTATTTTGTATTGCAAAAAAGGAAAAAAGGTCACTAAAACCCTAACGTTCGTGACCACGGGGTATCAAACCTGAGACTTTGAGTTAGGCCTACGCATTTGTGACCTCTAGGCTGTTGCTCGGTCATGTGTTATGATTTCTTGCATAACTATTATTATAGGTTATTTGTACTCAGGATCGAACCCACATCAAGCTAATGAAAAAAAGAAAAAAAAAATCAGTAGCCCAATGATGCGCTAAGTAGGTTTCAGACTCACGTCAGTTTAGTCCCAAGAAATGACACAATTCCATCAATGATTCTTGCTGTCCAATCCAAACAATTTGTTGAAACACGAAGCACAACTACTGGGCCTGGGGGCTCTGCGGACCCTCCGGTAGCACTAGCTTTTGATAATGTGGTAGAGCATAACAACGTTCCACCTCCTCCTCCGCCTCCTCAGCCTATGGAGGCCTTTCTCGGGGCACCTTCGAGTCAAAACCTAGTCGTCACGAACACTGAACAGTTCAATGGGCTCTTAGGCGAAATTCGTGGACGGGGGGGATCCAAACCCCTTGCCACAAGCACCAGCCAGAAAAGTTCCTGCCTTGAGGAAAGAAATTTGCCCCCCGTACGATGTTCGCCACAGCAACACCTGGCAAGATGATTATCAAATTCGGGATCGTTCCCTCCTCCTTCCCCTCAAGAGCTAAAGAGAATGATGAGGGCCTGCCCCCTCACCTAGTTAAAGAGGTGGCGAAGTCTTCCGTTGCCATCTCATCTAGCCATGCTCCGAGAACGGCACAAGAACACTTGGAGCACATTTTCCACCAGGCTACTGAGTTATAAAGGCAGATCGAGGAGGTTCGCAAGGGGGAGAGAGCCCAAGAACATGTAAACAAACTCTCCCACCGTATGGAAGACTTGTATAGACATCTTGACAAGATCTCTAGTCGATCCGGCCGAGGATCCGTTGAGAGCATTCTTATGGCCAATGAAGAGAATCCGCTTTGCAATGAGCTTCAAAATGCTCGAGTTGCACCCAGGTGCAAGATTTCGATGAACTTGCCCCGTTATGAAGAGGTGACTGACCCTAAAGAACATATGATCTAATTCAGGCATGCTATGCCCGTCCACATGATCGAGGACAACTTTACCGCCAAGTTATTAGTCACCACCTTCCTGGGTGTAGCCTCTGCCTGGTACTTTCACCAACCTCCTGGTTTGATTAGGCGCTTTGCAGATTTGACCATCAAGTTTGTCAACCATTTCCAAACCAAGAGCCTCGCTAAGCTGCCCCCATATCATTTACACAAGATCTGACAAAAAGACAACGAGTCATTGAGGGATTTTTTTTAATCGCTTCAATACTGAGCTGTTGAAGGTGGAGAATGTCCAGATGGATTTTCTCTTTGATGTTATCATGGCAGTGATCAAGAACCAAGCTTGCTCAGATTATCTTGCATGAAAGCGCCCCGCTACTAAAGAGACAGTCATGTCCATCGCCCAACAATATATGAACATCGAGGACATAAGATACAATAAGAGAAAAGATAGAGTAGAAAAGTGAGGCAGCCGACGGGATATTGATCTCACCCCTTTGGTGATGTCAAGAAAAGAGATCTTTCCAACCATCAATGATAATGACCCCACAATCTTCCAAATATTGAGAAAGATTCCAGATAAAGACAGAGCACCCAATGGAAACAATACTACGCTTTTCATAAGTAAATGGGCAACCACGACACCGAGGGGTACTTTGCATTGAAAAAGAAGATGCAGCTCTTGATCGATAATGGCTGCCCAAACATCAGGATGTATATCAAAAAGAAAGAAAACAAGGGAGAAGTCAACCGCATCCACTCCCCGTCCTCGAAAGATAATAACCTCTAACCCCCTAAAGAGGAAAACGTCCCGCTCTACGTGGCAGCTTACCGTGTAGGAAAACCTTCTGACACGACGTATGATCTACACCATCGCCAGAGGCCCCAATGGCAGAGACACAAAAGCTAGAATGAAGCAGGTAAAAAAGGGCCTCGACCAAAGCTGTTTTCATATTGAAGACCACTATTACAATGCCAAGATGGTGCTCAATGCTATATCCGAGTGTGTTTTGGCCGAGGAAAATGTGATGACTTTCAGTGATCAGGATCTCGATCATCCCAAGGGAGGAGGGCCTCAAGGAGAGCCCTGATGATCCCATGGTTATAAGATTAGATATGATCAATGACGCGGTCATCAAGACTCTAGTTGACAATGGGAGCTCAGCCAACATTATTTTTGCCTCCACTTTGGCCAAAATGGACTCGAGGAGTTACAACTTCACCCCAGTACACACACCCCTGAATGGATTTAGGGGCTCCAAGGTTGTCCCTCTAGGACAAATTCAACTCCCCACTTTATTGGGAGAGGCCCCGGGGAGAAAGACCATCATGATTCCTTATCTGGTGGTAGATACCCCCGTTGCCTACAATATCAACCTTGGGAGACCAATCGTGAATACCTATAAAGCAGTGGTGTTGACATACCACTTGAAGATAAAATTTCCAACCCTGGCGAGAGAGGGACAAGTCACCTTCCACAATCTTGATGCATGGAGGTGCTACTCGGTGTCCTTGGAGGGGAAACAGACACTGGCACCCCGACTAGTTGAGGCACAAGCACCGAATTTGGACATCCCCAAATCTTCCGAGGTTGATTTGGCCACGCAAAGAAAGATCGAGGATAGTAAGATCGTGCCAGCTGAAGAGTTCAAAATAATTGAACTTCAGGAGGGCAATCCAAACACAACTACACGGATTGGTACTCACCTCGAACCCACCAAGGAGATAATGTTGATCACATTTTTGAGAGCGAACGTAGTTGTGTTTAAATGGAAAGCCTTCAGGCACTAACCCAGAGGTCATCGTCCACCATCTTAATGTAGACCCTCCGATCAAGCCTATGAGGCAAAAAGAAAAGAATTTTTTGTGAAGAGAGGAATCAAATTATCAAGGAGAAAGTTAACAAGTTGTTGGACACTGGATATATCGTGGAAATTCAGTTTACGGAATGGTTGTCCAACGTGGTCGTTGTGGCCAAAGGAGATGAGAGCTTGAGAATGTGTAACGACTTCAACGACTTTAACAAAGCCTACTCGAATGGTCACTATCCCCTTCCTCGAATTGATCAGTTGCTGGATTCAACGACGGGTTGTCAATTGATAAGCATGATGGATGCCGTTCAGGGCTATTTTCAGATTTTTATGGCTGAGGATGAAAGGAGCAAGACATTCTTTGTTGTAGCCAAGAGAACTTATTATTTCCTTATGATGCTTTTTAGATTGAAAAACGCCGGCGCAACTTATCAAAGGCTTGTTAATCTTATGTTTAAGGATGAGATTGGAAAGATAATGGAAGTATACGTAGATAATATGATCATCCGTAGTGAAAAAAAGTGCGACCATCTTGGACCTTGCGCATGCTTTTGAAGTTTTGAGAAGATATGGGCTGAAACTTAACCCCAAAAAGTTTACATTTAGGGTTCAAGAAGGGAAGTTCCTCAGATACATCGTGAGCTATCGGGAAATTAAGGCCAATCCGGCCAATATTTGTGCCATTCTCGACATTGACCCCCGGGGTTCATCAAGGGAGTTCAACGACTAGGGGGGAGAGAGTTAGCTTTGAACAGATTTCTATCCTGATCAGCAGATAGGAACCTCCCATTCTTCAAGGCATTAAGGATAGTCTAAGATCGGAAATGAATTGAGGAATGCCAGCGAGCCTTGCTCGAATTAAAATAGTATCTGACCAAGCCACCAGTTTTATCAAAGCCCATTCTGAGAGTATCATTCTACATCTATTTGGCGGTCTCCCCGAACATAGTAAGTTCAGTTTTGGTCACTGTCAAAGAGAGGGTTCATTAGCTTGTGAATTATTTGACCAAGCTCCTACAAGGCCCTGAACGAAATTACTTGGAAATTGAAAAATTGGCTTTAGCACTAGTCCATTCCGCACGGAAACTTAGGCAATTCTTTCAAGTCTATACTACTATAGTCTTGACCAATGAACCGTTGAGGCAAGTTTTGAAGAAGCCAGATGCGTTTGGAAGATTGGTGAAGTGGGTCGTCGAGCTTGGAGAATTTGACATCTGCTTTCAAGCTTGGACAATGATACAAGCTCAAGTCCTGGCCAATTTCATCGTGGAAATGACCTCTGAAAAAGGGAAGACTCTAATGGCAATTGGGACCCTCCAGGTCAATGGGTCCTCCACGGCCTCGAGAGAAGGAGCCAACATTTATCTACATGATGAGTTTAGAAACGAGCTCGTTTTCACTATTCGGTTAAAGTTCCCTGTTACAATCAATGAAGCTACCCGAATGGTGAATGTTGAAAATCTCATAGTCGTTCGACCGGTGGGGGATTGATATCCTTGGATCATTTCCTCAAGCCCCTAGTTAGAAGAAGTTTGTAATTATAGCCATAAAGTACTTCACCAAGTGGGCCGAGGCGGAAGCCGTGGTTAAGATTACTGACTCAGCTATCAAACTTTTTACCTGGAAGAACATCATATGCCGATTTAGACTCTTGAGAGTCATGATCTCTGACAACGGAACTCAATTCCAAATTCATCGTGTGAAAGAGTTTGTGTGCGAGCCTCAACATCAAATAGAGGTTTACATCGGTTGGCAACCTCCAAGAAAACAGGCAAGTGAAAGTCACTAACCGCACCGTCCTCCACAGACTTAAAACTGCTTTAGTTGATGCTCGAAGTAATTGAGCCAACAAGCTCCCAAGTTTGCTCTAGGCGTATCAAACTACTCCACGGTCTATAGATTTGATGCCGTCATCCCCGCCGAAGTGCTACATTAGTCAGCCCCCATTGCTCATTTTGATGAAGTTGCCAATGTCAGCGCACGACTCTTCAAGCTAGACTTTGTTTATGAGAAGAGAAGGAACTTATCAAAGAAGATGGAAAATTTTCGGGCAGCCACTGCCCGAGCCTATAATTGCCATGTTCGTCCTTGGATATTCGAAGTTCGAGACTTTGTTGTGAAGAATGTGGAAGTCTCCTAACCTGTGGGCAAGCTTGATCCCAAGTGGGATGGCCCTTTTAGGGTGACAAAGATCTGCAAGAATAATGCTTATCACCTACAAGACATGTCAGGGAAAGACCTTCCCCAACCATGGAACGCCATGAACTTGAAAAAGTTCTACGTATGAATGAAGACTTCGCCAAGACAGGCCCCTGGTAGGAACTTTGATGGCTGCATATGAATGCTACATTTGTAAAGTTTGATACAAACTTTGTTCGAAATGAATGATCAAAGCTTCATTTTCTATCTCCTCGAGACTTTTGATTGAACTTTAATTCAAGATTTTAGTTTGAGTTATTTTATTCATTGCATATCCTCCGGTTAAAATCTCCGATCATGCCTTAAACTTTTATCTTTCCTTAAGATTTTTTATAATCACAAATTCATGTCCGATTAAAGCAATGAAAATGAAAGATTATTTCAAGTAAAACAAGAGTATAACATTTCGTTCAAGAACATTGATAAAATTCTAATTCATTCATGAAATTTGCATTACAAAAGGAGAGACATTACAATATATTTTTGAAAGCTCCCCATCGGGCTACAAAATTTAAAATAAAATAGAAAAAGAAAAAGAAGCATCACTATGTCCTGAATGGCAACTCCTCCCTGGGCCCAGACTCCTTGAATCTCCGTGCACTGGCGTCTCTCCACCGTTGAGCAGCACCACCTGCTCATGGATTTTGGCCAACTCCCTCACGGGTCCCCTTTGTGGGGGCCGCTCTACCGGCTAGTACACCTTCCACTCGTCCCTGGTAGGACTTCAGACACTCCAGGTTAGCCACATCATCGGGCTCCTTATCTGGCTCCAATGGTCTGCTCGCGACTCTATTCTTCTCGTTGCAGACTTGTTGCTCCATGATGGAGATCACATTAAGGAACTCAACGTCCTCATACTTGGGCAGGGAGGCATCTTCCTTCTCTAGCTCCCTAGAGTCAGAAAGTTAGAACCCATACCCCTCCATCAAGAAGTTCGCCGAAATCACTCCTTGGGAAATCACTCCTTGGGCTTTCAGCTGGCTAAATGCCCTTTTGAACCCCATGCTGGCATCATGACCTTGAACAAAGTGCTTGATCGCTTTCTTCTCTATTCCGGGGAGTTCCTTTAAGAATTCCACATTGGCCTCCGTCCTACCCTTCCAATGAGCCCGCACCTTTTCCTTGAGCACCAGCTATTTTTGCCTGCTGACCTCGACCTCCAGCTCGATCTCCTTTTTCTTGGCATTGATCTGGGCCTTATCTAGGGCCTGTTTCAATTTGTTCACTTTCTCGAGGGCAGTCTCGATCTCCTTCCAGGCAATTTGGCTCTTTTGCTGCTCTTCCTCGAGCTCTACTATAAGATTGCTCCCTTGGGCTTGCCTCTCTGTATGATCTCAGTCCTCCCGACTGACCTCCAATCATCAGAAGCTATTGAACACCATTTGCTCAAGAGCATTGAAGCCTTCGGCAATCTTCTTTGTGAGCTGACGATCATCAAAAGCAATGATCGTCCTCTGATCGGCCTTAAAGGCATGAGACTGGAGGCAGTAAAGGGCCAGGTTTGAAGCCCGACCAGGCAAGATCAAGCGGTCTAAAAGATCCCCGAGGTAAGTCCCAAAACGGGGTTCGTTCACCCCCTTGAAATTTAAAACCTCTAGCTTATCGGAGGTGTACTCGGACTTCTAAGCCGGCCCCTTTCCCTTGTCCTTCGTAGGAGCGGCTAGGTCTTTGTCAGGGGGTTTAGTGGGGGCCCTTTTCGGGCCAGAGGAAGAATCTGGGGCCTTTCCCTTTCTGATAAGTCGAGGCGAGTCCTCGACGTCAATCGTCTCAATTTTTGGGGCGGCGAAGTTGCTCTGCGGAGCAGGTACAGAGATGGTGAGACTCCATCTTTGGGTGCCAGTTGTCGGGGCCGGTATTCCCTCTGAGGACACAGTTGTACTCAAGTGCATGTCATTTGGAGGAGGAGATACGCGCCTCCTAGAGCCAGTGACCCATCCGATGATTGACAACCATGACATTTCCAAAGTTTTTAGTCCTGCAAAAGAAAACACATTGATTAGACACTTCTTAAGAAAATTTCATAATTCGAAAAAGAGTTGACACGACCAAAACTACTGAAAACTATGTGATTAGTCTTTAGTTAGGCAGGGGAGAGCCCACCCTTAACTAGAAATGGCTCCTGGGTCAGGTAGATAGGGCACAAAAGTCCCTATTTCTTGTGCCCGATGACCCAGGCTTTTGATTAGTTGGATGAGCCCAATTCAACCAGAGAGAGCTTCTTGGCACCTGAGTGTACACATCTGACAAGCCATTACTGCTCGAAGTGGAAAAAGAACCACTTTTGCTTCCAGTCACCACCGTACCAAAAGGAGGGGGTTTCTATAATTTTTTTCCCCCATTTATGGCACTAAGGAAAAAATAATTAAACTCATCATCAAGGGAAGACTGACTAGAAATATTTATTTGGAAAAGGTCAGAGAAGTTGACCGATGAAGGCTCACACCCGATGCATCAAGCAAAAACAACGAAAGTGCTAATAAGCATGTAAGAGTTAGGTGTTAGTTGTGTGGGACTGATATTCAAACAGTTAAGGATTGAGCAAAGAAATGGAGGAATAGGAAAGCGAAGTCCATTTTTGATATGGGAGTAGTGTATTGGCAAGCACCCTTCCAGGGGATTAATTACCAAGTCTTCAGAGGACAACCAATGGATGTTAACTCCTGCATGAATGTAGTGCTTCATTACCATCTCAAAATCCTAGTAGGTGTTGCGGGTGATGATATTGCCCTAACTTATAGCAGTTTGGTTTCTCGAAATTGCTTTCCTCTTTTGGCTCCTCCCAGCACCCTCGACGTAATCCTCCTCAGGCAGTTCTTCCCATCCGGGGATGGTTATATTGTTTATCTATATCCTCTACCTCATTACCTCTATCTTCCCTGGACTCTTCCCCTTGGTTGACCGACGACTAGTACTTGCTTTTCGGGGGCATATAGACGATGCCCCTGTTTCCACCTCCTCTACCCTAGCATCGGTAATATCAACGTTGCTTCCCTCCCCAGAGGGCAAACCCTCCTCATACCTATTCTAGCTATCTGAGCCCTCTCCAGATTTGTCACTCATTTTGTCCAAAGATAATGTAAAATAAAAGCAGAGAAAAGGGGAAAGGTGTACCTAAAGTTAGTAGTCTGCTCGGATTGTTTTGGTGTGCTTGGTGCTCTAAAAGCTCTGCTCGTATTGGTTTTTCAACTCGAATTGCAAATAAAGCATATCAGGTAGAGACTGAAGTCCCTATTTATAGCATAGTAAAAATTTTCCTCGAGAAGTCCATGCGTCACCAGAAATGATTACCAACTATCAAAATTCAAATTTACCCCCCAAATTTATACTCGAACTTCGATTATGGCTCTAAAAAATTGCACTCCCAATTAGCTTTATGGCCTGCTCACTTCCCGGTCAAGCCATAAGCTGGGGAGCTAATAGTGTAGGAGAAACACACCCCGCCACGTGGATATCCTCCTACACTGTAGACCGATCACGTCACTCCACCTGGACGTTGGCCGTCAATGTGCACCTTCTGTGGTGAGCCATGTGTCTCCGTGTCCTCTAGATCCGTGGACATGTGCCTCCTCGACTATTCACCTATTGACCTCGCAGCCTTTTCAAGACAAGTGGCTCCTCAATAGCCCTAGCGCCCCTCCAACCAGGGGTTTCATCCCTCCTCGGGGTGGTCCCCTGCCACCTCCTCAAAGTTGTCCGCTGGGACTACGGTTTCTGACAGATCGGTGGATTTGAAGCTTCCAATATACCATGTTAAAGGAATATTCTCTGCACGAATGCTGGAAGATGGGCTACCTCAGCCCTAAGCCAGCCCATGCTCTTTCGACCTACTATAAATAGAAGGTCTGCACTATTCACAAAGGTACGATTTCTATTTTGGTACTACACCCTTTACAGTACATTACATCACCTTTCGATTACCTGCTCGAATGCCACTGACTTAGGGGTTGAATGATCTTCGTCGAAGATACTTCCAACTAGTCTCACATGTGTTCCATCCTCGTAGAATAGGGAGCCAACTAGCAGCCTGAATGCACATCTTTGGACAGGAAGTCTTTACTCGAATTCCAGTTTCCAACCACATCACAATGCATCAAGATAAAATTTTTATAAATAAAAACTGTAAAGACTAAATGTGTAAATTCCATAAACCTAATAGATATAATGCTACTTTGCATATTTAAATCAAGTTCAAACAATAATATCGATTTAATTACACAACTTCTTAAGATTTTAGCTAATATAACATACTAAAGTTTTAGTCCATGCGTGCTTTAATAATGAATGGTTAGATATATTTAAAATATTGAATGATTAAAGCAATAACTAATTAAATTTGAAACATTTTAAAATGTGATCAGTGAATTTATCTTATACATTGAAGAGATTAAGTTACAAAATGGATAAATTTAGATATATATATATATATATATATATATACATATATATGAGTGGTTTGGTTCATTTTTGTACGATTTGAGGAGAAAATTAGAATCAAACCAATTTTACAATGCAATTTTCAACTTTATTGTTGAACCATGATTTTTTTTCACAAAAATTGATGAAAATGATACAATTCGATGTGGTGTGAGTAGTTTGAGCAATTTTTAAAAATTTGTGCTCACCCCTAACTTCATACATTTATTTTATATAAGTTTTAAATAGTATTCCATGCATAACAAAGGCACAAACTAGTTGGTCAATATAATATATATTAGTCAAAAGTAGGCAGCGTACTTAACTGCACCAACAGCAAATGCTAAATTTAATTTATTGATTTTTTTTTAAATATTACTCCAACTAAAAATAATTTTCATAATACTACTCTTTTAAAAACTATTTTTCATATTATTACTCATATTGCCGCATATATTGCCATGTAGGCAAAAATTTATTAATTGGAATTATTTTTCTTTTCTTCCATGAGAATCCAATTTATTTTTCCTACCTTTCTAGCTAGTTTTTTTTTATTAATTTTATTTTAGTTTATATTGTTTATTTTTTTCAACTATTATTATATTCCAAACACTTAATCTAAGCATCAAACAGTTGAATAATAATGAAATTATTTTATGACTTTATAATTTTATTTTTAATCAAGAAAGTGTTATCCATTAATTGTGACTATAATACAAAAGGTGTTGTTTTTGGATTTCTTTAATAGCAAAAAAAAATGTGATAAATTTAATGATGTGTGAACGATCCAGAAGCACAAACTAAATCAGTTTGTATAGTTACTGAGAAATTAAAATAATTATCTTAAATATTATTGCAACATATTGAATCCTCAACAATGATTTTCTTTTCAAAATCAAATAGAATAAAAAATATATATATTTTAATTGCCCGATAAACACTAGATTCATGTATTAAAACATTTTGCAAAATAATTGAAAATCTTACTTTATAACCTCTCATGAAGTTCTTGATATAAAATTAAAAAATAAAAAAAAAATTATTGGCTCTTACCTTACTACTGTGCAAAATCAAGATTAATGGTGAAATAAAATATGTAGAATTTCAAAATAATATGATATTTGATTGTAGAAATTGGTGTGAAGGAAAAAATATGAAAGTCTACTAATTAAAGTAATACTAATGGTATGGGAAAAAAATAATTCAAAAAAAACCTACTAAATAGTCATGGACCTATAAATTAAAGTAGGGGAAAAGAAAAAAAAAATCCAACTAATAATTTTTTGGTTACACCCCAATGTATGTGACGATATGAGTAATAATATGGAAAATACTCTTCAAAGAGTAATAATTCAGAAATTATTTTTACTTTGTGTTACATTTTGGGGCAAAAACTCAAATTTATTTGGATAAATAGGCAAATACAATAGAAAACTTTGAATAACTTATCAAGTGATTCAATTACTCTATTTTAATTTCTGATAGGATAAACGAATAAATTCATCATCATTTTTTTCATTCGCATCTCCACTCTTACGACAACCACACTCTCTGAAAATTATAAATATTCATTACAAATTTTATTTATTTTTTTTCCTAGGTTTGGTTACAATTCCGTTAGTTAGCAAAAACCGACCCTATGTTTATATTTGAATTTTTTTTCTATCATTTTCTTATAATTTTACTTTTTGTCCCCATTTTGATTTTCAATTTGTTTTTGTAAAATTTGGTTTGCGTTGTAATATTCAGCTAGCAATTGAACATTGACCGAATAATTAAAAGGTTTGAAAATTTAGACAATAATTTGCCATAGGATTAGGGTCCACATTCTAGGGGTGCATATGATTCGGGTTTTGAATTTCATACATGCACTTAATAACTGTAATTTAGTCACATCATATATTTAGATATTTCTTATTAAATAAAATATGTATGAATTGAAATACAGTTATTGGGCGCATATGTGGAAGTCAATACTCTAAAAAAATTATGCCAAGTACACTATATCGGATAATTAGATAAAATATCATATATTTAAACATATTATGATTTTAATATAATAAAAAAAAAATTAAATTAAATGAATACTTATTATTTATTCATTAAACGAGTACATTATAGCAAATGTAGCGTATATGAACACCTAAAATCAACAAAGTGCGTACTGTTCATATGGTGGCCATAGTTTATCGGGGAAATGCACCAAGTCTTCATTAGTTGAATAATACTGAGAAATTAGTGAGGGAAAGCAACCCATTATTATTTATAGGATGACTCAGCATTGTCCTCAACAACCAAATTAACAATAAAGTGTCTGATTATGAATCCTAATTATTGGATTTGTAGCTAAATAGGGGTAAGTAAGACACAAGATTTAGAACAACAACAAGATATCATTTTTAAGTTAATCATTCCATTTATTTGGAAAATTATTCTCAAACAAGCTAAAACTACATTATACAGAGCTACCCACTCCAACAACAAGGGGGTGGGGGGTGGGGGGGAAGGAACCAAAAAGAAAAAAAAAAAGAAAGAAAACATTACCCCCTAAAAAAGATCCATATTCTGCGAAAAATATCATTTTTTTGATCTCATATATTAGAGCCTATTTAATTTTAATCCCATGAATACAAATATCTCAATATGCATCCCGTATCTTTCAAATTATTTTAATTTTAGTCCTCTATCAAACTTTCATTAAATATTTAACAGTGAGTGCATGGAATTATTACGAAAATTTGAGATTGCGACGAGATAATCTGTTAAATATTTAGAGAAAGTTGATGAAAGACTAAAATTGAAACAATTTATAAAAAATACAAGATGCAACACGAGACATTCGTATTTAAGGGATTGGAACTAAACACAGCCTAACATACGGAAACAAAAATAAAATTTCTCCCAATATTCTGCACACACAAAGAAGGCGAAATCTCAACAGCTCATTTATTTCAGAAAATGATTTTTTTTTTTTTGTTTTTTTTTCTTTCTGAAATATATATAACTTATATGCTCATAGGGCTGTCCGGATCATTGAGAGCTGCTATGGCATCTTCAATCTTTTTCAAAACTTCGTTCTCCTCTGCATCAGCCTGAGAAAAAAAAAATAAAATAACGGATATATCAATAATCAACATATTTCAAAACTGCTGAAAAATTAAACTAGTATTTTGATAATTTAAACAATTATGGAGCAGCTATCCTCATTTTGAGTGGACCAGAGAAATCTTTAAGTATAATGGATTTTTTTTTTTTTATATGATAATAGTTTATACCAATTATTATTTTTTTGGTCTCAAAAATTTAAGATATCTGATTAGTATTCTTCTCATAGATGTTGACAAGTACATGAGCTATCCACCGTATGTTTATTTAAAATAAAATGTCATTATTAACATCCCTTTCTCCCAATAATTTCTTTCACCTGCCTATTTTTAATTTTAAAAAGATTTTTTGAGTTTATAAACTACAAAATTATATATAAATACGGACAATCTCTAAACGTGAGTTAATATTGATACCCCTTTATTATTAAAAAAAATTAAAAACAAATTAAGAGGCTGTAGTGATGTAACAATTCTTAATTATACCCCTATCTTGGTTAAAGAAAAAGTAAAAGGCTAAAGGAACAAATCATACATTACTTTGCTTCCATCCTATGGACCCCCCCAACAATTGAAAAAAGCTTAGATCCCTAGCAGAAATCTCATCAATTATAGACCACAAAATAAAAATAATAGTAATAATAAAATTAGACTTTTACACGATCAAAATATATCATTTATCGTGTCAGTCTTTTTAAATTATAAAATGTAGCAAATCAATCCCTGATATTGTAGTTTATAAAAACAAACTCGACATGAGGTGTACCTTTTTTTTTTCTTTTTACAAATAAATAGTTGATATGTGAAGCCAATCTTTTTGAATATTTATTAATGTGGTTAGTCAAGCCTCAATTTCTTTTTTTTCAATAATTCCATTTTTTGGGGGGTTGATTAGTATTCAATTGTATAGAGCATATTTTATTCATGTTCTAGGTTCTTTTTTTTATTTGTACTTTAGTAAAACAACATTTTCAAGTCGTTTTCAGATTATAGTCATCGTATAGAAATTATATAAACATTGGAAGAAAAAATAAAAAACAATAAATTCCGGGAACAGAGGAAATAGACCAGGTCGTCTGGACACGTGGAGGCGTATAAATTTTCAACAATATATCTAAACATAATTTTCGAAATTTCGATTTGACAATGTGTCACGAGAGGTTAATTTTGTAAACAGCCTCGTTAGAATTACTAGACAAAATACCTATTTTTCAAAAAAAAGCTACGCGACAAATCAACTGATTGTCCATATGTTCACAGTGTGTGTAGAGAATAATTTTTGACAAAAGCTAATGAACATATCTTCCACGATATTTATCATTTCCGCTGACGTATGTGAGATATATATATATATATATATGTATATATATGGATGGAGAGAGAGAGAGAGAGAGAGAGAGAGAGAGACCTCAAGGAAAACAGTCTTGAGAAGCCTTCCGGAGAAAGCGGTGATATTGGCAGTAATGATTTTCAGGTCCAAAGATTCAAAGATCTCACACAACTTTACCATTGTGTCTGTTCTTTTACTACATGTCAAGCTAACCACTGTTGTCTTCTCCCCCATGTTGGATACCCTCAACTGCACAATTAAAAGCAAGACAAAAAAAAAACACAATTATTAAATCCAACCCACAATCATTTTCTTCTTTATTCTTATAATAAAAAGGATATTGTAATAAAATGCTAATTATAAAAAGTGATTATTAAAGAATCAATGCCCGCCTTTAATTGGATTGGTATCTGTCTAAGTAGATGTAGACAGACAATTATTGAAAATACCTAGAGATTTGGCCCGTGTCCACAAAATACCATATGATATTAAATATTATGAATGTTTTTCTAATGTTTGGTTCCATTATACATATCTCATTTGTTGTTCGGGAATTAATTATAAAACACAACTGAAAATTAGTAGGGCATTTGTAATTTTTCATATCATAAAGGTTTTTGCGAAAGCATATGCTAAAACTTAGAAGGATTTTCATAACTAACTCGTGTGTGTGTGCGCACGCGTATGTGTAAAATTAAGGATTCTAGTTAGCCAAAAGCTAACCTCAAGAACTTCAATAGGGGATGGAATTAATCTAGAGCCTGCAGAGTCATAGCAGTTATCCATTCTTGTTCTTTTAGGCTTAGAAGAAAATGTTGTGGCCTCTTGATCAAACTCATATGGTGGCCTCCCTGATTGTAACCCTGTAATTTCTTCCTGGATTCTCCTCTCTTCCTCGTGCAGTGTTTGGATGTACTCGATCGCATCTTTGATAATTGATGCTTTGTCCATCTAAAATCATTCAAAAAATATATATATTAATTGTCTTTTTACCAAATTAATGAACTATGCAACATCAAATAAAAAGAAAAAAGGGGACAAAAAAAAAAAAGCAGCCCATAAGGGTATTATTTAATAAATTAAAAAATAAAAATAAAAAAAAGTGCTGATGACATATGATAACCAATTGCTTGGCCCAATAGAAATGCAGCAAATGGCATCAAAATATTGGTAGGATGAGCCATTGGGGTTCGTAGGCTAGGGTTTAAATCTGACACAATTGATGTTTTTGGTTGGAATTTTCTTGTCATCTCATTTTTAATGGGTGAGTGAGAATGTATCGGTGTATGTGGCATTTTGATTAATATTTATAGACTAGAGATGATTGTTTTAAAAAAAATAAAAAATAAAAAAAAAACTGATGGGACGTGTTGGGAATTAGTGCCAAAACAAACGACAATGGTACAATAAAATAAATAATAATTTCTTTTCTTGTGCTGAATTAAAAACGTGTACCAAAATGAGTGGATTGGGTTAGGGTGGGGTGGGTGTGGGGGATTTAATAATTTAGTTAGGACAAACAACGTTTGAATCGTAAATGAATGGGACTGAGCACCTTTGTAATGTTTGGGACCACCGATCGTAGTGCATAGAGCCTTTCATTAAGCTTCTTTCTCCTATTCCGCTCGGAGACTATGTTCTTTGAGGCCAGTGATGACTGTGCCCCATCCGGCGAACTCGAGTCGTAGTACCCGGATATGGCCTCGTCCCAATAACTGAAATATATTCATATCAACAAATCCAAATCAGTATATATATATGTGTGTGTGTGTGCGCGCGCGCGCGTGTGTGTGTGTGCGTGCACACACAAAAACACACACACAGGAGACACAAAACACAACTCAATCGGGTATACACCTGTCGAGTTCCTCAGAGGGGAATAACATATTGGCCTCCTGGGACGGGAAGAGCATATTGGCTTCCAAGTACTTCTTGATTTCATCATCATAGTCATGGTTATCCATAATTAGCATCTGTGTGTGTGTGTGTGTGTGTGTGTGTGTGTGTGTTTGGGGGTGTGGGGGAGAAGAGGGATGAAGGGGTGGGTGAGTGGCGACTGGTGATTCTTTTCTTTATTGGGGGGAGCATGATGTTGCTAGTCGTGGGGTATTTATAGTACTATTATTAGATGAATAAAAAGACAGGGAATTGGGTCCCTTCATCGATCCTGACCGTGTATACACAAAGGAACGATGGTCTGTGGAGCCGCGTGATGCCATTCATACAAGTAAAACGGGTAAACTCTGCCCGCGTGTTATATACTCAAATTTAAAGTGACGTATATGGTGTAATTTTAAAATTACCCTTGAGTTATACATGTTTAGAAATGAAGCCAGAATTCTACTATGATGAATTTTAAAAAAAAATTGTGACAAAACTGAATTAAATAGACACATATCATTCAGTGTATTGTATCAATTGCAGCATTTGCGCGAACTCGAATATAGACTCATAGTACTATGTGATGGATTCTAAGATTTATGAGTGTGAAACTCTAAATCCCAAACCTTGAATAGACTCGCAAGACTATGTGCTGGAATCTCAAAATTTTGAGTGTGAAAACAACTTTTGGATTGCGG
>JAOWBU010000396.1:0-25000 GCA_026212405.1 Petrea volubilis
AAGTTATTTTATTAAAAAATTACCTTAGGAAATAAAATAGTGTATTATTAATCATAATTCCTTACGCAATGCTTCTGTTTGAACTTTCGTACTAATAATATATATAAGGTTATTGATGTAATAAAAAATATTATTAAAGTCCAGGTTCAGGATTTTAACGGATCTAATTGTTTGAATTCCATATTTTATCAACTTATTTAGGATTACACATATTCATAATCGAATTTGATCCTTTAAATTTTTTTAATCGATCGAATATGCTAAACTTTGGATAAAATTTAGATTAAAACCCGCTCCATTTGTAGTGCTAATCAAAAGTGGATTAAAAAAAAACTTTTAAAGTACTTTTAAATTATTACATCCTAAATATAAAATTGCTAAACTTGAAAAAGATATTATAAAGCACAAAGACTTTTTTTAGAAGAATTCATCCCAACGGCCCTTAGTACTTATAAAAACTAATAATAATAAGCACTTAGAGTATATTGGGCCTATCAGTTAACAGGCCAAGAGTAATTCAAATTTGGGCCTTTTTTATTACTGATTGTTTTTCGGTTGTCGTTAATGGACAGCCTACTAGACCTATTGATATGACAAAAATCCAGACAATTAGGTGGGCCGAATGGCCTTATAAACTCATGGGCTAACTTTTGTATCAAATTATTGGGCTTCAATGGATATTCCAATGTGTTGTTTTGCTACTGGTTGATTTTGACTTCGGGGGGGGGGGGGAATCCTTAAATTGTATTGAAAATGAAATAATTTGGGCTTGTTTGGATAGACTAACAAAAATAATTATAAAAAGTACAATTCGAAAAGTATTTTTTAAAAGCAAGCAACTTTTATATTTGAATATAACAGTTAAAAGTGCTTTAAAATATATTTTTCTTTAGGACTACTACATATAACTTCCAAAAGAAGCAAATTCTGAGCTTTTTTTTGTTGAATTCTATTTTTTAACAAAGCCCAACCAAATAACCTTTTTTTTAACTGAATTTTTTTAAATTACTTGTCTTTTTTTATAAATAAATAAAAAAAAGCCTATCTAAATCAGCTCTTTAATTGTTCTTTAATTCATTCAAACTCAATGACATCCTAATTTGAAGATATTTGATATCAATGATTTTTTTATTTTTTTTTAATTTTTTTTTTATAGCCAAAGCAAAGTTTTTCATGGCACCAAAATCGGGTACAAATCAGAAGAAACAAAGGGTTGCACATCATGAGGAACCTCCTCGATATTGACAATAGCATGTTCTTGGTTTAAACCCCACCTAGCCATGTAGTGAGCGACAAAATTCACTTCGCAATGAACAATCCGGAATTGCAATCGCGCAAAGGCGCGGCGTGTGATAACGAGAGCACATCATCAAGTAGAATTCCAAGACTTCCAGCCACAGTGGCTCTAGAATCTAAGAGGTCAATGATATACTTTGCATCGGATAAGCAACCCCAAAGAGCAAAGCCGCTGTTTCTGCACTTTCCGGATTCCAACAGTCATTGCTTCGCCGCCCCGCCGACACAAGAACTTGGCCCTCCTCATCAGGGATCACCATACCCAGCCTTGCCTCGCCCGCTGCCATAGAGAACGCGGCATCACAATTTAATTTTATCATGCCTGTTGATGGGGGCACCCATCGACGCACCCCCCATTGGACAAGCGGTGGCGCTTGCTGACCCAGCCGCGCCTCAGGCTCTTGTCAGTAAGTAGCAACCATTTTATTGCGCAACAAAGGGTGGAAGCTCCCCTTGCCATGCCATGCCAAGTTTCGATTGAATCATAGAAGCCACAGTTTGATGCCAATATCCCCAAACTCATTAGGACTCAACAAATCATTCAATTCCATAAGCCATTCACCCCGATCCACATTGAGATTACATCACCATAATCCGAGCACGCCCATAACTCTACACTAACATCACACTCCCAAAAGAGATGCTTGAAAGAATCCACGCGACCACCCTCGCATGCGACATAATCATTTAATGTACCGTAATGGCGGAGGGCCGAGGCTTCGGAGCAAGGGAGGAATCCTTTTGCTAATTTCCATAAAAAGTGTCTAACCTTTGGCATCACAGGTAGCGTCCAAATGCGAGACCAGAGTCTAGAAATTGTGCCCGAAGTCGATGTTGTAGCCAATAAATCATCATGAAATTGTTTCACCGCCAAGTACCCTGTTGTGGCAGTATATATCCCTCACTGCGACGGAACCCAAAAAACCAAGTCAGCTGGCAGATGTGGGCTGATAGGAATGCGCAGGATTGATTCCACTTCGAACGGCAAGAAAATACTCTCGAGCATAGATTTGTTCTAGCATCTGCACTCCGTGTCAAAAAGCATCGAAACCTTTGCATCATCCGACAAAGAACATTTGATCAACGGTTGACGGTGGTTTTCAAAAAAGATCCAATTGTCATTCCAAATCGAAACCGATTCACTAGTTGCCAATACGCCAGCACAGGTTACGTTTGAGAATCGGGAGAACATCCATCAAGCCCCTCCAAAAGAAGCTTGGATTACAACCCAAATCTGCCTCCATAAACTCGCATGTTGGGAAATACTTAGCCTTGAGGTCCTGGCGACATATCGAGTTTGTGTGGGAGAGAATGCGCCATCCTTGTTTCATAAGGAGAACCTTATTGAAAAGATGGAGATTACGAAAACCCAACCTGCCCTCATATTTGGGCTTGCTCAACTTCTCCCATAAGGCCCAATGCATTTTCGTTTGAGCCCTCATATTTGGGCTTGCTCAACTTCTCCCATAAGGCCCAATGCATTTTCGTTTGAGAAGCATTGTCCCCCCCCCCCCCCCCCAAATCAAAACTTGCTAATCATGTTTTCCATCTCATCACATAACGATTTGGGAAGCAAAAATGTGCTGATCACATATTGGGGAATTGCCTGCACAATAGCTTTAATTAGCACTTTTTTACCGCCAATCGATAGGAGCTTACCTTTCCAATCCTTGAGCTTCTTCCAGATATGCTCTTTAAGAAAACCAGATATTTTTTCATTTTTGATCGCCCTATGAGTGTTGGTAAGCCCAAGTACTTAGGAAATTGTCCCACTTCCCTAACTTGCAATACGAACTTAAGCACATCTCTAGCTTCCAATGGCACTTGGCTGTTAAAAAATATCTCGGACTTCTCAAAATTAACTACTTGGCCAGACATATCTCATAGGTTTTTAGCATTGTCTTCAAACAAAGGCCTTTCTCTTGGGTAGCTTGTGTGAAAAGGAGGCTATCATTGACGAAAAATATGTGTGATATTTCCAGGCTCCCGTGACAAACACGGACATCATGTATTGCCTGATTCCTTTGCGCTTTCCGAACCATAGCGGATAGACCTTCCGCACACATGGGAAACATATAAGGCGAAATCGGATTAGTCCTGATGCAAGCGCTTGCCCGGTGTCAAAAAACCACAAATTGAGCCACTGATCAGAAAGGAAAAGGTCACTGTTTTAATATATGTCATGACTAGCTTAGTAAAATGGGCCGAGAATTGCATCGTTAGCATATAGGAAATTTGACAAATATTTAAGTGATGTTGAGAGTACTTAATTATTTGCACTATATTTTTAATTCTATAAGATTGAATGATTTAAATGGCTTCCTCGTGTGATCTAACATTAAAATCAATCAGAAATTATTTAGTTGAATGTTAATGTTACATCTTTTGCATAGTAATTTTCTTTTTTTATATATTTGATAATAAGCAATAATTGATACAATAGATTGCCTTTTGATTTGAGAGTATTAATGTGAAAATTAAAATATAATAGTCCGTTTTCTTAAAAAAAAATCACCGTAAATTCTTTATATATCAAAATAAGAAATATCACGACATGTGAAGTCAATCTAAAAAACATCGAATTAACTCGATTCATATTCCTACTCGAACAAGAATTTCCCAAGTATTCAATATTTTTTTTTTGTACATTCTTCACTTCTACTTCGTATAGGACTCCAGAACCTTTTTTAA
This sequence comes from Petrea volubilis, assembly GCA_026212405.1. Classification (NCBI taxonomy): domain Eukaryota; kingdom Viridiplantae; phylum Streptophyta; class Magnoliopsida; order Lamiales; family Verbenaceae; genus Petrea; species Petrea volubilis. Next base: position 3,988 of record JAOWBU010000396.1, read on the forward strand.
CTAGTAGAGCATTATTTTTCACAAATAACCCACTTAATGAAAATTATATATAAGTTTTATCTTTTATTCATTGATGGTGTAAGGGTCAAATTTAGAAATAAAAAAAAATCTACGCCGCCGGCCAAAATTGAAAATTCAACACGCACACACGCCTCCACACACACAAAGAGGAAAACAAAAGAGTCAAAGGAATAAACACAATACAAGCAAACACGGAATCCGCGTAATGGATCTACCGCCGCCGCCGCTCCCGCTCTTCCGCCACCGGCACCACCACCATCTCAGGTATGGAAACGTCCTCCACCCCCCTGATTTCATTCCGCCACCGTATACCCACCACCTTCCGCCACCATCGCCTCCGCCACAACCTCGTCCGTCGCATATTATTCTACCTCCACCACCACCGTTGCCACCGCCTCCGCCCCCGCCGCTTCACATTGGTCATCCTCCTCCTCTTCCCACTCGGCTCGCTTTCTGCCCACCGCGCCGCCCTATTCTTGAAAGGCCCCATCTTTCCGATTTCGATCCACCGCCGAAACCCTATTCCCATCCCGACCTCCTTCCGCCGCCGCCACCCCCGTTGCCGCGAGAGAGCATACCCTTGCGGCTTATCCATGATTATCCCCAGCGAAACCCTATGTTCATAGATGAGGTTTTTCATCAGGGTCGCCGTGATAATTATGCGAATGAGTTGCCCGAAGATTTGGATCGAGATTTTCAGTGGCGTGCGAGGGAACTTCGTACTAGGGCTCCCGACAGAGGAGATCATCAGAGATACTGCGAGTTGTACAACAAGAGGGATGATGACGACTGGAGACAGGTTAATGGAACTAATGCTTGGGCTCATGACTTGTACTGTGAAAGGGATTATGATGAGAGGAGATGGGATGGTTGTATTGATGATCCGGCTCGTAAGTTGTACGGGGAGAGGGACTATAATGAGAGGAGGTGGAATGATTATATTGATGATCCGGCTCGTAAGCTGTACAGGGAGAGGGGTTATGTTGAGAGGAGATTGGATGGTGGTTTTGATGATTCGGGTTGTGAGTTGTACAATGGGAGGGATTTTGCTGCTAGGAGATGGGATAGTGGAACCAATGACATGGTCCGTGAGTTGTTCTGTGAGGGGGATGATAATGTGAGGAGATGGGATTATGGTAGTAATGATGGGGTTTTATTACGATTAGAGAACACACAAGAAGACCTTGAGGAGGGTGAGTTGAGTTTGGGTAGATTTAATGGCAGGTTAGGGAGGGTGGTTAGTAAGGGACAGTTTAATAGGTTGAAGAAGAAGAGGAGATTGCAGAAAAAGAGTGCTTCTGATAGGATTCAGTTAGAAAAAGATTGCAGCAGGCACAGTGGAGGTTATAAAAGTAAGCAGTTTTCAAAAAAGTTGAGCTGCGGTAGTTTCAGCGCCAAGCAAAAGGAAACGTTTGAGTGGTCACAAGCAAGAATGGAAGATAAGAGAGAGGAGGAGCAGAGTCCTATGGAGCTTGCCATTTCATTTAAGTCAAATGCACTTGTCGCCAAGGCCATTTTGGCGCCATCTCGCCCAGCTGCCAAGTCGGATATAAATTTGACACATGTAAACAATAGAATAGTGTGTACTATGCCTGGTTCACTATCCAAATCGAGCAAGAATGCGGTTAAGACTGATACTTCTACATGTGGGTTGGGTCTCCAAACTGATTCACGGGGTACGTCAAAAGATCTTCCAGATGAAGCAGTGATTTCTGCAAATGGAAATGTGATTGCTAATGTTACTTACGACGTGGGTGAAAATGCTGCAAATAATGAACCTATGATGGACAACAATTTGCTGTGCCCCACTAGTGTTGATTCTGGTAGAGTGCGTGTAAGCATGCCAATGGGAAAGACAAGTAATGGAAAGCAACTTTTGCATGAAACCAATCTGCAGATGAAGACAGATAGCCGTGCAGATGATGCTAATGATCTAGGTGAAAATGCTGTAAAGAATGAACCTCTGAAACATCTGAACTTACGGTGCCCCTCTAATGGTGGATCTGGTAGAAGACGTGTACGCAGGTTAAGGAAAAAAAGGAGAGCTGCAATGCATTTCCCGTGTGAAACCAATCTGCAGATGAAAAAAGATGGTGATGATATCATGAATGCTAACAATTGCATTAATAGTTCTTCTGCTGTCCCACAGCTCAACTTGGATAATGCCCTCCCAAAAGGGAATCTCTCTTCTGCATTTATTGGTGAGGATCCTGATACTGTTTTGCCGTATTCATTACGGTGTATAATTTTTGACAAGGCGGACAAAAATGGTGATTCTGAGAAAACCTTTGTTCCTGACTTGAAGAGAAAAAGAAGCAGCTTGACCGCATCATCAGTTTCTTCATATATTCCTGATAATGTAATTTTCAAGTGTTCTGGCCATGCAGATGGATTGGTTACTGCTGCTGGGGAAGCTAATCATATGTGTCAACTGAGAGCTGATGAGGTCTCATGCCATGCGCATGAAACATTTTCAGCTGATGAGAGTACGGATTGTGGAGACAGTTCGGGCATCCATCAGCATGGTGATAATTTTGACATAGTTGTACATAATAGGGCTTCTGTATTAGACACAGAGAAGGGCCCACTTGATTATATTGATCGATATACTAGATTGGGTGCTGATAGGGTAGATGGCACTAGTGAGCATCCTTTTCAGGATAGGTTTGTGTTATTGGACAGATCTTTTGCTAAAGGAACTTCAAAAGTTATGGTTCCCGTTGAAAGTCATCATATTACTGGTTTGTCAAGACTGCAGGGAACCTGGATTCCTGATGTTCAGGAAGATGAACATTTCTCTGAAATTCATCAATCAAATACATGTTCAGAGTCTGACAGTGCATCGCTTCAGAAGCCTGAGTATGTTAACATTTCTACCATTGGCTCCACAGATGATAATTCAAAGGAGTTGTTTCCCGACAAGGTCAATGCATCCCAAGATGCAGTTGACTTTCACAGTTTACAAGGTGATGCTGTTGTAGATTGTTCAAATATTAGTGCAGGAATTTACAACAGCTCTACTTTTCCTTCTGCGGATCATAAAGGAATCATAGCTCAGTCTGGTGCTTCTTCTCTTGATACTTTGTGCAATAACTTATTTATTGATGGGGCCAATCTGTCACATTACATTGACTCTGTCGAAGGATCTCCTGAGGCAACGAGTCATGTAAAAACTTGCTTAACAATTGATAATTCATCCAAGATTAGGAAAAGGAAAGCTAGAGATGCTCAGACGGGTCTCTCAGGTTCAGAGACTGATATGGTTGTTAGATCTCTCGGCAATGAAGATGCAAGATTTTTGAGAAAGGATCTTGTTCCTGCTGTTGAAGTCGACTTTCTTGTTGAGAAAAACAACTGTAACGAGGATGACATCTTAAAAGAAGGCCCCTCTGGAGTTGAAGATTCAACACTAGAAGTTGACTTTGGTGCAAATGGCTCATCCCCTGGCTACAGAAAGAGAAGAAAAATTGTTATTCCAGAATCGAATCTCTCATGTCTTCTTGAAGATGATATGGCTGAAGATGGATTTACCAGTGATTGCTCAAAACTTGATGAGGTGTATAACAGACTAGCTGAACAGGAAGCTGAGAAAAGAGAAGATACTTCACCTGCTTCGGCAGCCGTCAATAAATGTGGTACTATTGATGTGGAAGGCATATTTGGTAGTGACCTGGATCAGAGTCTGGTTGATGCAGCTTCTGGCCCTGGATACATCATCTCCATCCGAGGATAGTAGTAAGGTGGTGAAGAATTTGAATTTTGTTAATGGGAAACTAACTTTGAGTAAGAACCCGTTGAATTCCGCTGTTCCTAAAGTTTTTCCTGGTGATCAACCTTTAAATTTTAACAATTCAAGGAAATTCGTTTCTACTCATGTTACAAAGTCAAGGACATGGCGTCGAACTGATAACTCCTGTGTAACAGTTACAGAACCCAAATTACCACCTTCTTCCGTTCCTCAGAATAATGGAACAAATACAGCCAGAACTATACAGAGTTCATATATAAGAAAGGGTAATAGCCTTGTGAGGAAGTCACCTCCCTCTGGTGCCACTCCACCTGGATTCCATGGCTCAAGTTCCTCAGTTCGTAGGCTGACTCCTGGCACAGATAGTTTGAAGAATAGCCAAGCATCTAATAGCAAGACTGGTAATGGTCATGCTCCAAAACTATTGAGAATAAAGCAGGTAAATACTAGCCAAGCATCTAATAGCAAGACTGGTAATGGTTATGCTCCAAAAGTATGGAGAATAAAGCAGGTAAATACTTCAGAAATGCCTAAGGAACTGCGGCCAACTGACAGTGGAACATCACTAAACTGCACCACACGAAAATTGGGAGATTCTTTGCCTCTGGGAAATCCTCCCAGTAGGAACACTTTGGAAGCTCTGGAGGATAGTCCAAAGTTTTCTGACGTTCCTGAACGTCAAACTGATTCTGTCAGTATCTCAGCTAGCCAGTGTGCACTTGAAGAAGGGAATTCGGGGAAGAAGATGATGTATGTTAAGAAGAGATCTTATCAATTGGTTGCGGCTTCTAATTCCGACGAGGCATCAATATTAGGTGTAGATAAAACGAGAGCATCATTATCTGATGGTTACTACAAGAGTAGGAAAAACCAGCTTCTCAGAGCATCACCAGAAAATCATGTTGAAAAAGCAGATGGAAATTTAAACTCCCATAAGCTTGTCTCCCACACATTTCTTCCTAGAATTTCTGCCAGGCGACTGTCTACTCCGGCCAAGACTTACAGATGTGCAAAATTTCCGCTAGTGTGGAAACTACATGATACTCAGTCTTCAGAGAAACATAAGAATTTGGTGGGACCTCGGAAAGTTTGGCCGCTTTTGTTTCCATGGAAAACAGCTACATACCGGAGAAGCTTTATGCATGCTTTAGGAACAAAACCAAACAACATTTCGTTTTCCACAGCCAGGTATGTGATAATGCATCTCTCTCATTGTTGCTTCCTCAAGATTTTATCCAACTTCTGGGTTTTTGAGAGATAAAAGCTAATGGTGCATCCATCCATGTGTTTTTTTTTTTTTTTTTTTCTGGTGTGTGTAGGCAAAAGTTTTTACTCTCAAGAAAGAGAGGTGCCATTTACACAAGATCAACTCATGGATATTCTCTCAGGATATCCAAAGTTTTGAGTGTTAGTGGCTCTAGTTTGAAGTGGTCAAAATCAATTGAGAGGAATTCGAAGAAAGCGAATGAGGTTTGTCAAGCGCAAGCACTCTTAGATATGGAGCTCCTATCATGCATGTGGTGATGTTATTATGCTATATCTGTAGGAAGCTACACGAGCTGTTGCTGCGGCTGAGAGGAGGAAAAAAGAAGGAAAGGTTGCTGTTCCCATTGCTTCGAAGAGCAGAAATCATGTTTCTCGTAAGTCGGTTCTTAGTGTAAAGCTGCGTCCAGTTACGCCGCCCTGCAATCCTGGTGTGGCTTATCAGATATCCTTGCTTATTTTATGCTAATTTTAGTTAATTATTCGAGGCATAAAATTCTCTTTCAGGAGTGTTGGGTTATTTTGAGTGCTAGATTTTGATAGTTTCTCAGAGTATATAACAACTGGTATTCTGTATTTGTCATCACACAAACAGGAGAACGGATATTTCGTATTGGTTCTGAGCGATACAAAATGGATCCAACAAGGAGGACTCTTCAGAGGATTTCAGGTGGTCTGCTTGATTTTCCTTGTTCATTGACTTTCTGTGCGGTCAATCTTCACATAACAATGCAAGGGGCACTGTGGTTATTTACTTATAGGATATGTAAATTGAACCATCTGCCTTATTTTGTATGGACAGTTTTATTTGAAAAGAAGATGTGTTGTTATAATGGGCTAAATCTGGAGTTATTTTGGGGTCCTTGTTTGAAAATTTCATTAGGTGGTCTTCCTGATAAATGAAAAATAGCCTTGGGTCTCTCAGAGATCAAGACTTCATAAATATGATCAGTTTGTGTTGATCCTGGCACTGCCCTGCATTTTCTCTGTTTTTTAATCTATCTATAATGCAAATGTTCGTGCAAGGAACTTTCCTGCATTTACTCTCTTTTCAAATCTATCCACTGTTCAATAGGTTCTGAGGAGGCATTTAAATATCAGTTTGCTCGTGTGCTTCAGTCTGCTATATAAACCAGGCATTTAAATATTTTCTGTTTGTTTGGTTTGTTTGCGCTATGTCTTTGTGTGTAAGAACTTAGTATTGTTTTGTATGCATCCCTTTAAGTATTTATAGAAATTTGATCTTCAAACCTTTCTTCTCCATGTTGCTACACAGCAGAACAAGAACGATCATCTTCTGTTGTTCTCCAGTTGGAGAAGACTGTCAAGAGATGTTATGTTCCCAGGAGATTATTAATTGGCAATGAAGAGTAAGTTCTCTTAGATGTCTGTATTCACATGTATGAACCTTACATATTTGCGGAATAATTAATAACTGACTGAAAATTAATGATTCTAGCAATGGAAGACAGAATTTTGCAGGGATAGATTTTTAGCATATATTTGGGACTCTATTGATTTATAGATGATGCCTTGAAACTCTGTGTAGGTATGTTCGAATTGGCAATGGTAATCAACTGGTTAGAGATCCTAAGAAACGAACTCGTGTCCTGGCAAGCGAAAAGGTTCGATGGAGTTTGCGTACTGCCCGATTGCGATTGGCTAGAAAGAGAAAATATTGTCAGTTTTTTACTAGATTTGGCAAATGCAACAAGGATGATGGGAAGTGTCCTTACATCCACGATCCCTCTAAAATAGTAGTCTGCAGTAAATTTTTGAATGGTTCATGCTCCAATGCTGACTGCAAACTGACTCATAAGGTAGAAAGTGATTTTTGTCTTATGGTGCTCAACATAACGTATTCATTGTGTATTCATGCAAAGACAATATTGGTCATGCAGGTTATCCCTGAGAGGATGCAAGACTGTTCATACTTTCTGAAAGGTAGGCGGTAGTGCAACTTTTGAGTCTGTCAAATTAATTTTCCTGGGGAGTTGAATGTCTCATTCATTTCTTTTACAGGGTTCTGCTCTAATGATAATTGTCCGTATAGACACGTAAATGTGAATCCTGATTCGACCGTTTGTGAAAGTTTCCTAAGAGGTTACTGTGCTGATGGCAACGAGGTATTTTTTGTCTTGGATGCTAATCTTCTCAAGTAAACCACCACCCCCAAACCCCACCCCCCACTCCTCCTCCTTATATTTGGGGTTTGAATTTTTGGGGTAATTACAAAAAATCCTTTTTCACAAAGCTTTGTGGTATGAAAAATTACGAATAACTCTTGTAGCATTTACATTTGGCTTTCGTCACAAAACCAAATATAACTCGCACGTGGGATTATGTGGATATGTGTCTAACCTCAGGAGTATTTCCTTATCAGCCAAGGAGATAATTGTCTAAGAAAAATAATTAGTAATGCCGTTGTCTGTTTAAAGTTGAGCAGTCATTTGAGCCCTGAAGAAATGGGGTTTATATAGCACACTGAAGCACACGAGCAAACTATTGTTGTCTGGTTTCTATATGATCTTTTAATACTCAATACAAGGTTCACGCCACACATGCACACTGCCCCACTAATATTAAGTCTTGTGAATGGACAATGTCTCCTAACTTGCAGTGCCGGAAGAAACACACCTATGTCTGTCCTGCTTTTGAAGCAACGGGTACCTGCCCTCAAGCATTGACGTGCAAGCTTCACCATCCAAAAAAGAAGATGGAAAAGAAACCAACAAAAGAGCAAAAGATAGTACGAGGCCGATACTTTGATGGCGGGCTCATTGGAGACGCAGACTGCAGCATGGCCATGACTGAGAAGCTCTCTTCCAAAGGTAAGGATGACATCGTTTGCCATGAAGGGAAATTTCCGGATTATATTAGCTTAGACGTCAGTGATGACGAGGCGGACCCCACTTTGCCCACGAAAGAAATCTGTGATGACATTCTACCAGATGCACAGATAGAGTTCATCCAACCGGCCTCATCATGAATAGAGATAGTGTAATATATTCATTCCCAGCCATCAACAGCCAGGTAGCGATTAGTCGGTGACCAGCTTGTAGTGTTGGATGAAACTGATTGCTGTCCATAGGGCAATATGGCTGGATAGTGACTGACTTAACACTTTCTTTGTGATTTATTCTGCTGAGTGTTAGTGTAGGTAGGTAGGTAGGTTATAGGTATAGGTATAGGTATATGTAAAGGTATAGGGTGTGATATTGAGTTGTAAGAACAAATGCATTGAGCAATGAATGTATTTTGAGCTTGTTTTAAGCTTTCTTTGTTGGGCTCTCCAATTTGTCAGCCAAATGGGGAGTCGTTATGTGCTTTGTCACAAAGGTGGTGGCAAGTAATTTGATATAATGAATTAAATAAGAGTGATTAAATTTCCTAGGCTTGTAAAATAGTTACATGCGGAAGGTAAATTTATGAAATGTATTTATAGATATTGTCAAGGTCGAGAACTTGAAAATAAATCCAAGAAAAGAAACAAAAAGGCTTTGTGGCTTATAATTTTTTGTTTTTATTTTACTTTATATATTGGAATGACAAAAATAGGCACACTCAAACAAGAATGCCTATCCACAAGCGCAAGACAAGCCACTGGCCTTCCATTCAGAACTTCAGATAACCAAACTCTTTTAACTCGGAACAGAGAAAAAACACAAAACCATCAAGAAAACCATGGCTGCAACTTCAACCTCCATGGCTTCCACCAGCTTCTCCATGCTGGCATGGACAAGTGGCAACAAAAAACTCAGAAAAATAAATCCATTTTCAGTTTCAGCCCAACGGGCAGAAGTTGAAGAAGATGTTAAGAAAACAGAAACAGAACAAGAAAAAGAGGACACGAAAGCGAAACAGCCGGCGGCCGCCATCAGGCCGCCGAGGCCGGTAGAGCCGCAGCTGAACGTGAAGAGCAAAAACATGGAAAGAGAATACGGTGGCCAGTGGCTGAGCAGCACCACCAGACATGTTAGGATATACGCAGCGTACATTGATCCGGAGACGTGTGAATTTGATCAGACGCAGATGGATAAGCTGACTCTAATCCTTGATCCCACTGATGAGTTTGTGTGGACGGATGAGACTTGCAACAAAGTGTATTCCTATTTCCAGGAGCTTGTTGATCATTATGAGGTAACTAGAGTTCGTGTTTTTCGGTTTTAAATAGTTGAAAAACCAGTAAAGATCCTCTCTCTCTCTCTCTCTCTCAAAACCAGAGTGGTAACTCGATGGTTTGATCCATTAATTCAAAATATAAAGCCCACCAATACGAACCCGCTTGTCATAGGAGTCGATGAACAAGTCACCTTTGTGATGAGAAGGTTTCAACTGGATTGGCATTTTGGTTGGTTGTTTGGTTGGGTTGTGGTAATGGGCTATAAGACAACAACTGTGACTCAAATCAGACATTTCAGAGTGGTGAGGGGCTCTTATGTGCACGCCCAAAGGGGTTGTTATGCTAAGCATCACTCTTTTATCTATTCAATTTATCCAAAAAATAAAGAAAAACAAAAACGAGAGATCAAAGGTTACAGTTTCGAACTTGTTTCCAATAGAAGTTCGTGAACCAATCACATCGGTAACGGAGGGCTTTCACTCTAGCTATCATATTATTGAAAAAAAAAATCATGTCAATTCTGAAGATGATTTGCCTAAAAACGTGCCAACTTTGGTTTCTAACAAGCTATCAGGACCTAATATAGTAGTCTTCCTATTTGATCCTTTGACAAGTTCATAGTATTTTTCTAGCAAGCACAAACACTAAATGCAGCTAGTGACTACATAAGAATCCTTTCATGATGAAACAGGGAGCTCCATTGACAGAATACACCCTTCGCCTGATCGGGTCGGACGTAGAACACTACATCAGGAAGCTGCTCTACGAAGGAGAAATACGATACAACATGGATGCAAGAGTACTCAACTTCAGCATGGGGAAACCAAGAGTAGGATTCAACTACGACGACCAACTTCAAGACTCAAAGTAGTGATTACAAAATCATGAGGGCACTGAGCAAAAGGTAGTTTTAATGTGAAAATCACAAAAAGAAAGCAAATGATTACATCCAATGTAGTTGCATACTGTGAAAGTTATCTTTTCGCTCATCGAAAGTAAATATTCCCTAACACCAATATATCTCATAGAAAGATGCAGTTTCAAGGGATAATGACACCTATAACAGTTGAGATTTGGTATAAAGTACACTTAAGACACCTTGAGGTTTGCATAGGTACGAAAACGAACCACATCATCAATTTTTTAAGGGGCCTAACTGAAAGATGAAAGTTTGTGTAAGGGGTGGTTTATGTAATTATAAAAACCTTGAGAATCTCATGTCTGAATGTATTTACACGAAGCCTCATGGGGCGTAGGTGTAATTATCCCTATTTCCAACATAATGATTTATTTGTGTTCCGGACAGGACATAACCTAACTCCTTTTCCGGACAAATAAGAAAGAAACTAATGAAGTTTTGAACATCACAGAGACTAAATAAAAGCAATATAGTTTTATCATTTTACTACACATGTCCTGGCTCCACTGCAAGGCACTCATGGTCTTTCCATGGTCGAAATGCTCCTTCTTGTGTCAAATTCTGATCAACAGATATAAATGTAAACGTTGTTTAGAAAGATGGGAATTGATATTTATAGTTAAATTCTGATAAAGAAATTACGGGACTAATTTAGTTGAAAATGTAAGAAGAGAAGAATGCAGAACCGAATTTAGAAAGATCGCATTTGATATTGAAGGTAAAATAGTAAATAATTAATTGAAGACCACTATTGGCTTGCAAAATCAGTTATTCTGTAAACCAAAATCTCATGATAATCTGCAAAGGAATTAATAGAGCGGAGGTTACTGTAATTATGAAAGATCAACAGTAAAAGTGGTCATTTAGGTATTTCAAAGAGAGTGTTGGTGGAATTAGCCCTAACATACATAATGCCATTATGCAAATCAGAAGATAAACTCCCACAAGTACAGCTGAGCAAGCAAAGATAGCATGAAAAATGAAATATATTCAACTAACCCGAAGCCAAAAGAAAAATCCACGTAAGATGGTCAATCGTATTTCCATGACTGTATCTGTATTTTTTGAGTTTTTCTCTGAGATCTGCATGCAATGAAGTATACGTCAACAACATGGCCAAAAAGATCAATGGTTGTTATTAGACGGAATATCATTTCCCGAAAAGTGATTTTACGAGAAATTTTTGCAAAAAGTAAGTTTATAGAAATGCGAAATATTTTAGATATATGATCCGATAGTAAGTTCAAATGAATTGGAACATCTTGTTTCAGATATGAAAATAGTTACAGAGTATATTCACAGGGGGAATTGAAGCCCAAGCCAGACAATATATACATATATGAGTAGAATAACATGGAAATATTATGAGTCGGCGAGTAAGAAAAAATTGACCTTCATTACTAACAAAGCTACATGATATTCAACTAACCGGGGTGGTGATCAAGATAGCGTCCATTTCGGAGTGCATTTCCATGCCTGGTATACTCGTCTTTGTCATACGGTTTTCTAAGAACAACCAGGAGCTCTTTTCTGAACTTATTATTAGAGACGCTTGATCCACCAAGTTGGCTGGAGTCATCATCCTCAATCTTTATAGATAAAATATGTAACAAGAAAATAACATATCAACAATTTTGCCAAACAAAAAAGAGCAAAGCGAAAAAAGAGAACCAGAAATAAATGAAATGACATACGATTCTAACGAAATTCTTCGAGGGCACGACAGGGTATGAAGCACTACTTAGGATTTCCACGTCCAGAACAATTCCATCTTTGCCTTCTTGTCCAGCAGCCTTGGCATTCATAAATTCACTATATGAGCATTTCTCGATATCTACTTCTTCAGACGCATTTCTTGATTTTCTCATAGTTGAGCTTCTCCCGATCTTAACTGAAGTAGGAGGTCGGGCCATCTGATTTGTAGCTGTTCTCAGCTTCCCGTGGTCCAGCTTCATCTGATCTTTCGCTCTAGAGATCTTCGGCTTTATTATAATATTGCCCGTATGGATAAAGGCATATCGAGCATCATCAAGCTTGATATTTTCTCCAAGATATTCATAATACGGAGCCATGTTATTACGCGAATATTTCATGCTCTCTTCTCTGTCATTTTTGTCCTCTGATTTTCTCAGAGTTGGCCTCTTGGTCTTTGTAACGGAAGTGTACAATGGGTGACAATTCTCTACATTAGGCATTTGATCCACTGCAAAAGAAAAATAAAAAAAAGGAGGAAGTTAGGAACAATGCCAAGTTATTACTAATTATATACATTAAACGACGAAAACACGGTAATTTAACACAATAATGTTCCTTGTAATCTTATTTATGATTAAATACAGATCACTACTAACAACAATATAGACGTAGCTGTCACCTTACACGTAATGTTGTTACGTGATCTATTGTCATTAGTATCATTCGTTTTTATAGTTTGTACCTGTAATCGATTTGTGCTGCTTTTGCTCCTTTCGATTGTTCGCTTCATTTATTTTCTCATTTGCTACGTTATGACCATTCGGCCTATGATGCAGATGAAGAAATTCACGATCCGACACCATATGGTTTCTTGAGATTTTTTCAATGTCCGCCTTGTTGAAAACTTTAATTAAATGTGGATTCAAACCGAATAATCCATTATGTAAAATAAACATACGATTCCTACGAATCAATTAACCACAGGATCTTTAGCAAATAATCAAATAATGTTTTTAATCGAATAACTAACCTCGATCCATTGCAAATGCGGAAGAGAATTGGACCTAGGGTTAGTGGTCTTCTAAGCCAAGAAAGACGGCGTGAGTTTTCTGTATTCTCTCTCTTAGATGGGGCAGAAAGAAAGACGTCATTCTTTTCTGGCTTAGGGACCATACCCTAATATACCTAATATGTCACACTTTAATTATGGGCCCATCAAACATAATTAAAGTGTAACCGGGCTTCTACACATAAAAGACCCATACTTAATATAATATTTCTGTAAGCCCATTAAATTTATTTCTTAAATGGATCACATAATTGGGTTCCTTTTAATGAGATAGCAATGTACAATAAATTAATATGTGAGACCATCAAATTAGAAAAAAAATCCAACACGCCTTGCCAGCCTTATCCCTTGATTTTCTCAAAGTTTTGGTCTTAGACCGAGGATTGAGCGCGCACTGATTCCCCATGACATGCGTCTGATCTGACGGTGCACCCAACTTCCCCTTGGCCTGTTTTACCAGATAGTTGCGCTTGTGTGTATGGACATCTTGCTCGTTATCCTCAAGTTTGACATTCTGACGGAGACGATGATGATTCTCTGCATCATGCATCAGATTCAGAGGTTCAATTCTCGTTGTCATGGATGTAGTCAACCTCCTTAGATCCGTCCGATCAGTCCCTCTATCAATCGCATCGTTAACCACAGTATGATCCTCATGTATGTTCAATCTTGGTTTTCTTCCTCTCTTGGTCTTCTTAACTGGAGAAGACTCAGGAATATTCTTGCTCTGATTTGAAACACCAAGGGAGCGTTTGGCCCGCTATTTTTGAAGTAGTTTTCAGTTTTGGCAAAACAAAAATACTAAAAACATGATTGGTTGGTTAAACTTGATTTTCACTTTCTAAAAAACATAACTTCAAAACAGGCCCTTTTCCAAAACAGGTTTTATGATGTTCTGAGATGGGAACAAGTATTTTCTCTTTATTTTTGCCTTTTTTTTTTCCTTTCTATTTCCTTCACCTTCTTCCTTCCCCAAACCCTCCCCTGCGAATGAAATTTTCTGCAAGAAGAACCAAAGCAAATAATTGAATGAAAATTTTTCATGAATTTATCCAAATTTGAGTAATCAATTCCTTGAATCTACTGCACACCAATTCAATGTCTAAATGAAATTGAATGGTCCAACATTTCTCTTTCTTTGATTTTGTTGATTTTTGCTATGTGGACTTGCACCGCCCCTCCCCAACAAAACCCTCCTCTCAACCGCCCCAACATAGATTGGATTCTTATCAAGTTGTTGCCGCCTTCTTCGCCTCAGCCACCAACGAGAATGAGAATACCAGAGGGTGGGCTCAACGTTGAAGAGAACCAAGGGCGCTGGCCACGACAGATAAGGGCCAACCAGAGGGTTCCGATGCGTCATGGTCGGGAACATCAAGGGAGAGGAATGGCGTCGCTGCTGGAGGATACGACCATGGCTGGCCGCTTCACTGTTAGGCCTGGATTTTAGGGGTGACTAATGGGGTGTGCTTGAAATCAAGGTCCTCTGGTTGTGTTTGGGGTGGGGGTGATGGGCTTGAAGAAGAAGTCCAATTAAAAAAAAAAATAGTTCATGAAAATATTTTGAAAATTAATCCATCCAAACAAATTTTTATGTTTTAGAAAACTTCAAAAACTACTTTTCAATTTTTTTTTGAAAAACTGTTTTACGGTTAAATCAAAACAAAAACGATCCAAACGGCCCCCAACTTTCCCGTCCCTCGCTTGACTTAATTTCCTCGGCCTCCCTCTCTTCCGACCGCTCATTCCATGGATCTCCTGATTTATTACCACATGACCCCAACCCATAGATTCATAATCATTATCCTCAACATTTTGACAACAATAAAGATACTCAATGTCCGGCCGTTTACCAACCTCACTCAGCTTACCATGCTCTGCAGCTCGACTCAACTCCCCCCCACAACACACACACTCTTCATCTGAACTCGTATCTGCTTCATATTTACATACCATAGGTTCATTGTTTTTCTCGTATTCAAGTGCGTACGACTTGCCATGAGGCTTGAAATGTTGTAAGAAAAGAGCGTGCTGACGATCAATCTACTCCTCATCAGGATCATCATAATCCTTGTCTGCGCTGACATCAACGTACTCTTTGTCTTTTCTCTTATTTTGCGGTTCGGATATTTCGTTCATACTTAAAAGGGAGGACAGAAGGCTCTTGTAGCTTTCATCTAGCTTCTCATTGTCTCCTATCACTCTTTTGTATGCACGCGATTCCTTATAGAACTGTATACCCCTCCTTGCTTTCGCCCGTTTCAGTTCTTGATAAGCATCGAACGAAGCTATATTTTCGCAATCTGACAATTCGATCCTTCTTAGGAGCCATTTGACTCAATAGACCGAACTCCCCACTTGTCTACGACCTGAACAATAAAATCAAATAATTGTTTGGCAATTATTCGCGTTTTTATCGCACCTGTGACAGAACAACATCAAATTTTCCCAACAAACCAATATATTTTAGTTTGTTAATTACTCTTTGTGTCAAATAATCTATTTGATAAAATAATAAATTGGAAGTTACACTTTATGGCCATCTTCATCACATAATATTAATTACATTATTTGTATTTAATGTATGTGGTTGAATCTCTAACATCACATTTAAGCTATGAGACTTGACTTCGTATAGATATGGAAGTCTTGAAGCAAGTCTTTAAAGCGTAATCAAAATTACTCTAAGTTACTGAGTTTAATTGAGATTGGGGTATGAACTTGACTCACTAAAAGACTTGCATTTATAACGTATCTCAAATAGGAGGATGTTTTGTTCTATGGATATCGAGTGTAGTAACATTCGTATGCATAAATGAGTGCTCATTAGGAAATGAGTTCATTGAGGATCCCACATGGAAACTCCTAAATGGAAATAAAAGAATTAGAAAAGTTTCCAAGCTTATAATGTGCTTTAGCTAGTCCTTAGACTTGAGATTTCATAGTAGTTTTGTATATGAGCATTTATACTTTGATATAGGTGTCGGCTCCATAATGAGTCTTAGTACTCTTATGTTGGGTATAAGTCTCTCATATATGGAGACTAGTTAAAGTCAATAAAGGATTCGTTACTTGTCTAGTTGAGGGAGTGAATTTTCCATATATTCTATTATAATTAGTACACTTAAACCATTGCGCACGGTGGAGGACAATAATTAGAAAATGAGTTTTCTAAGTCAATTGTCAAATGGGCTACTTGCAAAGAATTATAAAAATTGAGGTTAATAGGATTTCCCAAATCCCATATCCTAAACCTCAATTGAAAAAACTAGATAGCGAAAGGATCGTATTTGCACGATGAGGCATAAGTAGAAAGGTTCGCGTTAATACTTCACCTATTGACTAGATATTCGTGGGCTGGTTGCAAGACATCGACCATGATGGATGAGGACCATTAATTAGAAAGGGTTCTATAAAATAACGATTAATTAAATGAATTTAATTAATCGTAGATAATTTTATTATTTAAAATATTATTTTGAGTGCAAGCCCATCGATAATCAATTGGTGAATCTAAGGGGTCACACACAATAGTTGACCAACCACCTAAGTATATGAATTGATTAATAGTGATTAATCAGATTGAATTGATTAATGAGATCATTTGAATTGAGGGCTAATTCAATTGAACTATCTCATTAAATTGATGGATAGAAATCAATTTGGGAATTAATTGATTAAGAATCAATTAATGAAATTAATATGAATTTTGATTTCAATTAATTTATTAATTGAAATAAGATTCAATTTAGGACTAAATTGAGATATGATTGTAATTTAAGAACTAAATTGAAATAAGTTTTCAATTAAGGATCAAATTAAAATATGATTTTAATTTGAGGATTAAATTAAAATTATAATTAAATTAATTTTGAATTAATTTAATATTTCAATTTAATTTTAAAATTTCAATTTAGCTATAAGACTATAAGATTTATCTTATCGTTAAAAAGATGAATTCTAATAGTTGATGAATATCAAGAAGTTTCATGAATGATAAATTGGAGGAGAATTAAAGAAGTCCAAATTAGATTCTAATCGAGCATGAGGCTAGGCCATAACAAGGGTTATAAACTCCCCATGACCAAGCCCCTTCTACGTACAACAAGAAAAAGAAAAGAAAAGAGCTTTCTTTGTCTTTATTCTCTCCACCAAAGTCATCCATTTTTGACTACTTATTTTTATTAGGTTTTAGGTTTATTATTTAATCAACAAATAATAAATCAAAATAAGTTAAAAAATTCCACCCTCTTTTCATAGCCTCATATACTAAGGCTCCGTTTACTTTGCGAGATTCGTTAATTGGAGCTTGTCTTTTGGCTCAAGATTAGTCGAGATTTAGATTGATTATAATGGTTGTTTGGTGTCCAAGATTAATTGAGTAGGATGATTGTACATATTACGCATGTAGTGGTTTGGTATCCACAATTAAATAAGATTCAAAGTAAGATTAGAGTACAATTACATATTTATCCTTCATTGTTAAAGTTTTTTAAACCTTGGTGCCACATAAATTAAGAAAAAAATAAATTAAAAACCACATATACATATATATATATATATATATATTAAATAATGATAATTAATAATATTATTTGTAATTTCATTAAATAAAGATAATTAATAATAATAATAATAATTTAATAAAATTACATATTGTAAAGTATAAAACTAATAATTATTATTATTACATTGAGTTGGTTAGTTTAATTTTTTTTTATGTAGAATATTAAATACCAAGTTTGTCTTTTTTTATTTTGGTCAGAATATTATTTCTGGTGAAAAATTTCAATGGTAATGGGCAGAGGGTGCAAAGTGCCTCAGTATGTATTTTGAAGGGTGTAAAATGTCAAAATTTAAATTTTAGGGTGCATTGTGCCAATCAGGTGTATTTAACAGGTGCAATGTGCCATTTGCCCCCCTTTTTTTGTGTGATTTTTTGCAGAGCATCTACCTGTGTTATGTCTAATTATCAAAAAAAAATTCGTGAAATTTTAATTATTAAGATAAACCCTATGATAATTTAACTTGGCTAAATAAACCCTTTCGCTTGGAAGTAGATGTCATGCATATTTTGTGGGAAGATTTTTGTTTTTTTTTCCTTTTGTAATGACAATTTTGCCCTTTTTAATGGTTCCATCCACTCAGCTTCAAGGGAGAGTATTTCACCTCCTTTTAACATATTTTCCCTTTCTTCCCTTGATTTTTTTCATTTTTCTTCACACCAAATCCCTAACCCCAACATATAATTATAAAACAACATACATATCTATATCAATATATGTATACATATATATATATATATATTGTTGTGTATATATACAACATACACACACACACATATATATATATATATATATTGGTGTGTATCTATACAACATACATCTTTCCCACCAACATACATACATGTACATATGCATATCTATATATATTTCTGGTGTGTATAAATATTTTCATAAATATATATATATATATATATATATATATATATATATATATATACACAACCCCACCTCCCCACCCCCAAATCATTTGACGACCTCTCATCTTCGCTGGCCAAATCGTTGTAGCTCATTGCTTTGTGGCGAGTTGTGTGTCTGTGTGTCTTATTGGGTGTGTGGATAGGGATTTGGGGGTGGGGTGTGTAGGGAAAGAGGGAGGGGGGGGGGGGGGCTTTGCTATATACATATGAGGGTAATTTTGAAAATTCATATTTTTTTTATTAGTCAACTTTAGTCCAGGGGTGGTGGGCAAATTTTTATTTTCAGAAGGTTTTTTTTGTTAATTAAAATAACATGGGATATTTTTGGCTATTTCTAGATAATACAAGGGGACATTTGCAACAAACTCCTTTTTGGTATGTAATTTGTTATTTAAAAAACATTATTATCCTAAATGTCCAATAGATTACTATAAAAGTTGATTACTGTCGTTTTGGAGTTAAGTTGCTAGATATAGATCATTACTATAAAAATTTAGGGTAAAATACATTAAACACCCCAATTTTTGGGGTATTTTGTATTTTGATATTCAATCTTGTGAAGGTACGACTATGGTTCATAATGTTCATAAATTGTGCTTTGGCAGCCCTCTTGTAAAATTGAAAATTGATGTAAAATCCCCTTAAACAAAATAAAAAGTCAATAAACATCCTTATATCTTTAAAAATAACAAAATACCCTTAATCAATTAAAGATTTACAACAATTTTACCTTTTCCTTTTTCATTTTTTATATTTCTTCTTTATTTATTTATTTTTTGTTTTAGAGTCAATTGCATCTACATTTACATTCAATTGAAAATTATAATTTTCAAATTAATTTTAAACATTACATTATATTATAAATTATTCACCCCTTTACTAACCCCAAACCAACAACATTAAAAAAAAAGAAAGAAAAAAAGGAAAATAGTTAGATAAAAATAGAATAGTATTTTCCCTCTTCTGCTTTCTTTTGAATCATGTAAATTGAAAGCTCGTATACAAATTGAAGGGTCATTGACGTGAACAATGAAGCGATGATGTTTTCCTCAAGGCATGGCACACTCTTGAGGAGCTAGTTATTGAGTCACTAGTATGATTGTCTCCATAAAAAATTATATGATGCGAGTCTAATATTAATCGGCATGTACATAATAAAGATAATTTATCTTGATTTGTGGTTAACTAAAAATTAACCATTTCTTAGTTTGTGTTTTGAACAATTTGTCCTCCGAAAATTAATTCCAATCAAACTTAATGGCAC
The DNA here is from genome assembly GCA_026212405.1 of Petrea volubilis. Lineage (NCBI taxonomy): Eukaryota > Viridiplantae > Streptophyta > Magnoliopsida > Lamiales > Verbenaceae > Petrea > Petrea volubilis. Next base: position 23,572 of record JAOWBU010000396.1, read on the forward strand.
ATATGGTGCTTATAAGTAAATATTTGCTAAATTCCAGACTTAGAAGCTCATTATTCCTTAATTGCAAATTCAATTAATATATTGTAAATTCAATTACTATATTGCAAATTCAATTAATATATTGTAAACTTTTAAATTAATTTGACAAATATAGTTTGCAATCTAATGTAGCTGTAGATGTCATTGATTATAAAATAAAGACAAAGTATAAAAAGTCAAAAAAAAAAAGAAAAAGACTAAATTGTTATGGATCTTTAATTGAGTATATGTACTATGATATTTTTGAAAATATAAGGAGGTTATTGTGTTTTTTTTTTAATGGGGATTTTACATCAATTTTCAATTATATAAGAGAGTTAAATGCAACTAACTCCATATTTTCAATAGAATATTTCCAAAGATTCCATAAAAAGTACCACAAGCGTATAATTTATGAACGTTAGGTACCACAGTTGCATATTTGTAAAAATTGAGTATTAAAGTGAAAACACCCCAAATATTGGGGTGCTTAACTAAAAAACCTCAAAAGTGACTTTTAAAATGCCTTTTTAAAGCTATCCAAAGTAGTTTTAAATAAAAACACATTTTAAAACACTTTTAATGATTGTATCCAAATACAAAACTACTTGATTAAAAAAGAAAATTCTACTACAAAAAGTACAATTCGGAAAACACTTCATTTTTAAGCCAATCCAAACGGTCATAAGAGAGTTTAGGAACTCAAAATTTAGAGAAAAGAAAGTATTACCATCTCCCCAATTATCATTGTACGTAGTTATATAATAGGGAAAATTGCACTATTACTTCATTAAGTTTTTGATTTCATCTCAATCATCGAAAGACAAATACAAGGGTATAAATATCGATACATAGCGAGTATTTGCCCATAAATTTGCAGATGCCTAACCCACATGCTAGATTTGTTGGTGAATTTCTGCCGGAAAATGCATCAAGGGACCGAAAGACAACCAAGCTTCCATTTTGAATAACGAACTAAAGTGATTTTGTGCTGAAACTAAGGGACTATTAGTGTCGTTTGCCCTATCTAATATCTAATAAATAACTTCCAAACAAGTCATCATCCCCTTCTGACTTTTTTTCGTGATCCACGTACACCCACGATGTTCTTAGGAAATTCCAGCTCCACTGCAAGGCATTCGCGGTCCTTCCAAGGTTGAAACGATCCTTCTTGCGTTACATTCTGATCAGAAGATAGTACCATAATTAGCAACAAATACCGAGACAAAGCGCACCAATAATGAAACTATATAGAAACTCAAATGGAGATACAAATGTCGAGCAGTGATTTGATATTTATGGCAAAATTATATGATCAAGAACGATTATGGTTGAACGGACAGAGAAAGCATGTAACCGGATGAAATATATTCAATAACCTGAAGCCAAAAGAAGAACCCACGTAAGATGG
>JAOWBU010000055.1:0-75000 GCA_026212405.1 Petrea volubilis
CATTTTCCCACCACTCCGATAGTCGATTTGTGAAAATGACCAACGAGTAAAGGTTTGTGTGAAATTATTACCACCAGGAAATTAAAAATTCACGACAGTAATAATTATGTCGTTTGAGATTCTCAAGGGCGGCCATTTACCCTACTAATAGAGGTCTGGCCCGGGTGCTGATTTCAACATTCACACAAAGTGAAAGAGCGCCCCGATTGATCATCTACTTGTCGTTCAAATCTCCTTAACTTCTTTAGCTCGACTCGCCTCTCTCTTAGGCAACCCCTCATTCTCTCAAGTCTCGCTACTTAGAATTTTTTAGCATGGCTAGTTATAGGTTATTAGACAGGTAGGTCTAGATAATTCTTCGGAAGATAGCTCTGGTGGGAGCAGTATGGCGAGTAGTTTGACTCCCTCAGAGAACGAGCTGGTCGGTCCCGTTCCCCGTTCGGACAGAGGGGTTGATCATTGCAATGAACTCTCAGTCAAAGGGGTAGTCCACGAGCCTCCAATCGATGATATCGAGGAAGATATTGAGGAGGATGAGGTCAATGTTCCTCATGCTCATCACACTAATCGAGAACACAACGAGATTCCCTCAGCCATCACCTCCAACGAGGTCTCGAACACCGCGGACAAATTTCATATACCCCGTTATTGTGAGGCCTTCGTCCCCGCCGCTGGCTTTCGAATAGGTAATCCAGCCCCCAATGCGATCGCCATCCACTTAGAGTAGTTATTGAACGGGTTTTTATTTTCAATTTTGGCCGATGTGGCGGCTATTTACAATTTCCTCAACCTCCCACTGGCTCAACTTGCCCCCAACTCTCATTGCCTTATTTATAGCTTCATTATTATGATGCGAGCCCTAGGTCAACCCCCATATAGGGAACATTTTGCTGCACTTTTCAAAGTCTAAAACTCTACTTGATCACGCCCGGCCGATCGAGGGGGTTTCTTTTATATCATGGCATGGTCAGGATTTTGGTTCATTCAAATGCGCCAGTTTTCTTACAAGGAGAAGTGGAAGGCGAAGCACTTTTTATGTACAATATGCTTCTGGCTTCTCTCTTAGAGTCGACAGGAATTATGACATTGAAAAATTTGAGTTTGAGGGGTAGGAAACCCTACCTAGGGCACATATTTTCGTAATCGTTAGATCAAACAGGGCGTAATGTGGGGCGGTCGCCTCTTGCAAGAGGGATATCTATCCTGGGCGGGAATCTCCCCAGTCGAAGCCCTTAGTGGGGTCGTTTTGGATATGATAGTTTTCTTTTTCTTTTTTGTTTCGAGCTAGTTGTAGTTAAACCGGTTTATTTGACCCTTTTTCCAATCCCCTGCAGATGAACAAGCACCGATGGATGCACACACTTCTATGGTCGCTCGGCTTGCTGCAGCCAAGAAGAAAAAAGACGAAAAAGCCACTGCCAAGGCTGCCAGCCAAGAGGGTCCTCCTTAAGGGTAGAGGGCCCCATCGAGAGCACTAGGTGGACGTTGCAATCCGAACAGCCTTGACCAACGAGCGAACAACAGGGGCCCCCGAATGAACACCCCTGGGGGCACAATCGGTTACACTAGTCAATACTACTAACGTTGATCCTAACATAGTGGTAACGGGCCAGCGGTAGGGGACCACGAGCGTTCCTCGAGTAGGAGCCCAGTATACTCGACACCAAGAGACCAGGGTTGTGATCAAAGAAGGGAGCGTTCAAGAAAAAAAAAGCGAGGGCCTGACCACATGGGCAAAGGGAAGGATCTAGCGAGTCGAGAGGATCTATCGAACTCCTCTGACTTAGACGAGGACGTACGGATCATAGATTTCGATCGTCTGTCCTATCGAGTGTTGGCCTGAGCAGATGGCGTTCATATTAGCACATTTTGGGGCCACGACCAGGTCTATTTGGCACACCTCTTCAAAGGGTACCAGCTCGAGGAAGATCACGAGTATCTCCTCACCCAAATTCTGGGGGCACTCTGTTGTTGGTTTAAGCAGGGAATCACTGGGGTAAGCTACTGTTTTGAAATTTTCGTTCGAATTTCCATTTTGTGTGTTTTCTAAGAATGTACTCTTCCTTGACATATGGCTTCCCAGGCCTTTGTACATGTACCCCATCAAGCGGAGGTTTATAAAAAGGGCAAGGATCAATACAAGAGAATATATCGACTAGTCGCGAAGAACGAGCCTGGTCGGTTAAAGGCCAAGATTGAAAAGCTGGAGACCCAGTTGGGCATGGCCCTATCTGAACGCCAGCTGATTGACAAGAAGCTCAAGGGCCAGATCAAGCTGAATAAGGCCTTGCAAAAATCCCTCGAGGATAAGGTTACTAAAGTGAGTGAGGTTGAATGGGCTCGCGACCTCGTGCGCTAACAGGAAAAGGCTTTCTACGACCATGGATACACGAAGGGCCACGAGGCGGGCATGAGAGAGGAAGTCTGCAAACTGGCCGCTCGATAAAGGTTATCTCGAGAGTGGCCATTGAGAGCTTGCAGAAGAGTGGCGTGTTCGATGCCTTCTTCTAGATCAATTTCTTCCCTTGCATCAACGAAGCGTTTGATTTGGCTATAAGGTAGATCGAGCATCTTGTGGGCCTTCCCAACGACTTCCCGCATGAAGGGATTGGGCTTGACTGGGACGGGGTCTGCCAAAAGATTGACTAGGGAGATGGAGAGGCTATGAGTTCAAGTACGTGGTTGACCTCATTGAAAAACAAGCTTTGGATAACATCAAGCAGGAGCTTGAAGTGCAAGGTGAGGGGCCTATCAGGCCAGGTGGCGCTTCCCCCTCCAAAGTTCAAGGCCCCAGTCGATTGGAGAACCCTGTTTAGGTTGGCGGCGACGCTCAAGACTAGCTATAGGTCGAAAATCCCGATGATAGCCCAACCCAAAATGAAATCAATGTAATAGAGAATTAGGTCCCTCTTATTTTTATCTTTTGAATTATGTACCCGATTGTGTTTTCTTGGTTTGAATAAAAATGCCTTTTTGGTTGAATTCGTGTTTGTTTTTTGCTAAGAAACATTTTCTTAAAAACTTGTTTGATCGTTCGAAACAAAATGCATAAAAATATCATCCTTGAAATTTAAAATGCCAATCGATAGGTGAAGCGATCGATTACTTGATTAAATCGCAATGCCATACATTTGAATAAGTAAAACTAAAATGAATCGATTAGACAAATAAAACGATCATTTGATAAATGTGATCTAGCCCCCCCCCCCGGAACAAGCCTGCTCAATTTTGAACAAATCGAGGAGGTACTTGGAGAAATGAGATGTTTTTCATTAAAGAGTAGATCGGATACAAGAATTGTTTAATAGGACATACAAAATAAATTAGGTTGAGTGTGGATCATGTCCTGCCCGCCTATTTACACAAAAAAATTCCGCAAATTTGCAGCTCCCCATGGCAAGGGAAGCTCCGGACCGTCCATGTCTTGGAGTCGGTATGCATTATTTTTAGAGACCTTTGAGATCTTATATGGTCCTTTCCAGTTGGGATCGAGTTTTCCCACATTACGCGAGACATAGATCTTTTTGAGGACCAAGTCGCCTACTTGGAGGTTTCGAGGGACCACTTCCTTATTGTAAGCCTTTGCGACAATTGCCTTGTAATTCTGCATTTTGACCCACGCTTGATCACATAGCTCTTGTATGACCTCAAGCTGATGGTTCCGAGCTAGGTCATTACGCTTTGGTTCGAAATGTGCCACTTGAGTGATTGCAAGCATGATTTCAGCGGGGATCACAGCTTCAGATCCATAGGCCAAAGCATATGGGGTTTCTCCTATTGCAGCTCAAAGGGTCGTTTGATAGGCCCAAAGCATGCTCGGGAACTCATTGGCCCATTTTCCTTTGTGGGCTCCGAGCATAGCCTTAAGATTTTGGATAAGGATCCTGTTTGGTACTTCGGCTTGCCCATTGGATTGGGGGTTGTTGATCGAGGTGAATCATTATTTGATTCCATGCTCACGACACCATTCGATCGTCTGTCTGCTTTGAAATTGGGTTCCATTGTTTGAGATGAGAACTTTGGGAACCCTAAACTAGCAGATAATGTTTTTCCATATAAATTATTGGATCGAGACGTCAATGATCTTTGCAACTGCCTCAGGCTCTACCTACTTGGTGAAATATTCGACTGCAAACGATTGCGTACTTTCTTTGCCCGGTAGCAAGTAGAAATAGTTCGGCTATATCGATCCCCCATTAGTCGAATAGCTATGAGACATCGATGTTTATCATTCCTATAGGGCTCGTTGTTTAAGATTGGATTGGTATTGGCAGTTCGGGCATTTTTTGGTGAATTGCTTGGCATCCTCAACAAGGGTGGGCCAAAAGAACATACTCCGCGTGATTTTTTTGGCAAGTGAGTGCCAGCCTGAATGGTTACTAGAGCACCCCCTGTGGACTGACTCCATAACTTCAACTGCTTCGATTGAATTTACGCAACGAAAGGGGGGCCCGATTAATAACTTTTTGAATAGATGTTCGGATTCATCAAGCGCAAATCAGGTCGCCCAATACTTAAGTCTTCGAGCGGCAAGAGCATCCGTAGGAAGGGTATTGTTGGATAGATACTACCTGATTTCATCTTTCCATGAGGTTCTCACTGCTCAATGGAAAGAAGCTATTCGGGAGGTTGGTGCGTGATTTCTGGGCTTTGTGTAGCCAAGATGGTGATTGATCGGATCCTTGTCCCCCTTTAGGAACTTACGAATTTTGAAAGGGCGTCTGCTATTTCATTCTCTTCTCGGGGTATTTGGTAGAGGGTGAAGGAGGCAAATTGATCCCTCAATGCCCTCACCCTTTCCAAATACTTGACCATGGAGGCCTCTCGTGCATTATATGCCCCCTCCACTTGACTTGCTACAACCTGAGAATTGACCAAGATTTGGATATGTCGGATTCCTTGTTCGATCGCAATTTTCATGCCCGTGATCAAGGCTTTGTACTCTATTTCATTTTTGGTAACACTAAAATTTAATTTTACAGCGAACTTGAGGTCCAATCCTTCTGGACATCTCAAGAATACCCCAGCTCCCCCCTTCCCCCTTCCCCCGCCCCCCTATTTAGGGGGTCAAGGAGCTGTCGGTATGCATGACCCACAGACCCTCAGTAGTGTACTGGTTTTGACTATGAGTCCAAAATTTTCAAGCAGGAAGTCGGCCAAGGCTTGAGCTTGAATGACCGTTCGCGGCTGAAATGAAATATCGAACTCTCCTAATTCGATAGTCCACTTTATTAACCTTCCGGAGACATTTGGCTTGGACAATACTTATTTCAAAGGATGGTTGGTTAGGACCACGATGGAGTAGGATTGGAAGTAATGACGTAGCTTCCGAGGGGTGGTCACTAGTGCGAGCGTGAATTTTTCGAGCTCCAGGTAATTCTTCTTAGCCCTCTGCAGGACCTTACTAAGATAGTAAATCAGTCAATGGACCCTTCCCTAAATGGTGATAATTATCGAGCTAATGGCCTCTTAAGACACTACCAGATAAAGATATAGGTGATTTCCGTCAATTGATTTTGCGAGGAGCGGTGGTGAGGACAAGTAGTGCTTTAGATTGACCAAACCCTTCTTACACTTGTCCATCGACTTCAAAGTGTTCTTCTTTTTATTTTTCCTATTCTTATCAAACTCGACCAACTCCTCTTCCCTCCTTTCATATCGACTTTTAGTGGTCATAGGGGTTTTGAAGAATGGGAGATTCTGATCAACCGATCGAGAGTTAAAACGGTTGAGGGCGATGATACGCCCGCGAAGCCATTGAACATCACGAATGGTCTGGGGAGTGGCAATCTCTTGGATCGCCTCAATTTCCCTCTGACTAACCATATATCTACGAATTTCCCCCCTTGGACACCGAAGGTGCACTTCGAGGGGTTGAGTTTTGTACCATTTTGCCTGAGTATAGCGAAAGTATTCCTGAGATGGTCAAGGTGGTCGGACTCCTTGTAGCTTTTCACAATCATATTATCTACGTAGACCTCCATGCTAGACCCGATTAGTACCTTGAACATTATGTTCACAAGTCTCTGATAGGTCGCCCTAGCATTTTTGAGGCCGAACAGCATGACCAAGAAGCAATAGATCCCTTTCTCAACCATAAATGAATTTTTTGACCGATCTTCATGAGCCATGTAATTCTAGTAATACTCTTGGAACACGTCCATCATGCTCAGCATTTCGCAACCAATGGTAGAATCAACCAAGAGGTCAATCCGGGGCAAAGGATATGGGTCCTTTGGGTAGGCCTTATTGAGGTCTATGAAGTCATTGCATATGCGCCATTTTTCTAGTGTCTTTGGGACCACAACCACATTGCACAACCAATCGGGGTATTGGATCTCGACGATATACCCTGCCTTGAGGAGCTTATTGACTTCTTCCTCTATTATTCTGTTCCTTTCCTCCCCAAAGGTCCTTTTCTTTTGTTTGACAGGCTTGGTTGTCAGATCAACATGTTCAGTCGATGGACCATTACTTCGGGGTCGATATCTAGAAAATTCAAATGGCTTCATGTGAAGACATCGACAGTAATTTTCTGTAGGAATTCTATCAGCTTTAGCTCATTCTCCTTGTCGAGCTGTGAATCGATCCAGGTTACCTTCTCTAGGTTTCCAGCAACAAGTTCAATGGTCTTGGATTCTTGAAGCGGTTCGATCTGGGTCTCCTCATTTTTCCTTTTGCGGGAATTCGATCCCTTTGGAGTGTCGAGGGTAAGATCGACCGTTGGATCTACCGAGAGAGGAGGTAATGATTTTTCTTTATCCTTTCTTTCTAGGGTGATGGTGTAACATCTCCAAGAATCAAGCACGTTGCACATGACCTCACCTACCCCCGCCTACATGGGGAATTTGATTTTTAGGTGGAAGGTCGATATGACAACCCGAAATTGGTTGAGGGTGGGTCTCCCTAGAATCAAGTTGTACGCGAAAGGCTTGTCGACTACCAAGTAGTCGATGAAGAGTGTTCTCCATCGGGGGGCTTCCCCTAGAGAGGTTGGTATCCGAATGATTTCAATCGGGAAGGTCTCCGATCCCCCGAACCTAATCTGTTGGGTATGCACGGGTTACATCTTTGAGATAAGTGGAATTGATTGGGAAGACTAGGACATGCAACAAGAGAATGACAACATGAGCTAGTCGAAATGGATCTCAACTAAGACCTTTCAATGCTTAAGTAAGTGATTGGATTGAGTAAGAATTTGAGTAGAGTGGGTAAATGGAATGCAATTAGTGTTTTTTTCTTATCATAAATGTGGGGGATATTTATAGTATGGCCATGTAGATCCTTTTCATGGGGCCCCTAGGCTTAGAAGGCCATCATGTGATTATTTGTAGTGACTCGTAAGCCTAAAGGCTTAATCTAGTCTTATTAGGTGACTTTTATTAATGAGGTGTGGGATTAGGTGGCTGTCTCATACCTTGAGTTGGCAAGACATTTAATGCTAGAACAGGGTGACAAGATGCAATATGGACCTGGTTGGATATGGGTTCGACCGCATGACCCTCTCTCAAACAGCCCTATGTACCAATGCGTGACCGTTCGAAGAGCTAGTCGTTCGACCGATCGCTCAAAAGGCATGCTGGATGAACGGGTCGTGTGCGTGACATGTGGCACAAAAAGGATTGGTTGGAAATGTGTCATGTCAAAAATAATTGTAAAATAAAACATAAAAAGAGAGTTAAAAGTTATTTAATAGTATGACATACACGAGAGAGAAGAGAGATGGCATATTAAAAAGAAAAATAAAAATAAAAAATTTACAGAACAAAAAAATAGGGGAGGCCAAAGCGATTATTAAAGAAGTTTCTCCCTTTATATAATAATATATATTAATTTTATAATTTTAGTGCTAATTGAAATATAACAACTTTTTTTAGCTTGTTTAGAAATTTGGGAGGATCAAGCTTCTGACTGGATCGAAATGTTATTTTACAGAGATAAGTTAAATTATAGGAATATGCAATCCAAGATCCTTTATGATTTTGAAACTTTCAAATCGTGTGCGTGTGTGTTTATATAATATTAGAGATAATTAGACTGGACTACTTTAAGGTATGTAAATATTTTACATATGTTAACCTTTTATCGGCTACCATTACAATTTTGAACAGAAATCGTTAAATTTAAATATATTTTTTTCTATTTTATCTTTTCTGTAAAGTTTGATCAAATTTAATAAAAAAGCATTCCATTATTTTAGATGATTTTTAATATTATGCATTTGAAAATTTAATTTATTGAAAACTTAATTTCGCATTTTGTATGGTAATAAATATGCTTGGCTTTTGAAGGGCGGGAGCAATAAATGATTTTGAGCCTGTCTGAATGGATTTGTTATAAAAGTAAAAGACTTATTTATTTTCAAAGGAAAGCACTTTGAAAAATCGAGTTTGGTTGAGGTTTTTTGTTTTTCAAAATAAAATAAAAACTCACCAAAAAAAACTCAAAAGTTACCTTTATTAGAAACTATTTACAATAATTTTAAATAAAATAATCTCTTGAAATACTTTTAATTATTATATTTAAATATAAAATTATTTATTTTTTTTAAAAGTAATCTTTACTATTAAAAAATACAACTTGAATTTTTTTTTTTTTTTTTAAGTATACGCAAACTTATCCTCTATTCAATTGCGGAGCCAAGATCATGCTAGGAAGATTTTATATGCAATTTTTTTAAAAAAAAAAATCTCAAAAAATAATAAAATATTTTAATATTTTATATAAATTTATTCTGGACCTCAAATAAAATATTTTGACTCCCCTCCTTACTCCGTTGGAAACGCCGACAGAGAAATTTCTCATGACTCAGCGCTTTGACTCGCCCCTGGTTGATTTATGGCCATATAATAATATTAATAATAATAAAAAAAAAGACAAAACTGACAGAGTGACAGTCGCGGCCACTGACAGCCGACTTTTCACATGTTAGAAGAACCCTGGTGCGGGTGACGAAAGCAGTGACGCTTTACCCACACGTGGGTCACCCATCCCACGTGGCTCCTTCTGATTAGTCCGTCAACTCCTACCTTTCTTTGGCTGCGGTCAGCCCCACAACCCCCCCCCCCAACGCCTTTCGCCCCAAGCAAACGCCAAACGCCAAAAATTAAAAAAGATTAAAAAAAAAATAATATAATAAGTTGTTTTTCATTTAAAATATTAATATAATTTATTAATTGTAATAATTCATAAATACAATAAAATTGATTGATTATAATAAATTGATTTCTATCAAAAATAAAAAAATCAAATAAAAGGATACAATAATTGTTTAATTTGAATTCAGTATTTTCAATTTATAACTTCATTACCAACTTCAACACTTATATTTGCACTACTAATTGGGCTTTTTTCAGACAAATCAAAATCAATTTTGTTGGAAATAAATATAATCATGCAAATTACAGAAATTTGAATTTGAATTAAACAAAACTTAGGTCTCACTATAATAATTATTATTATTTTTAAGATGGGTACGATATATTTCAAAAAATTATATGAATTATTCAAATTAAACACAACTATTATATTCTATTATTGAGTCAAAAAAATTATTTGTACAACTATTACATTCAATAATTAAACTTAAAAAACTATTAAATAATATAAATAAATAAATTACTATACAGTAAAATTAAAAGCACACATATAAAAATTAAATTCTCGATCTTTATAGTTAAATGGTCTTTTCCTTACTTTACCATTAAGTCAAAAAATCCTTCGCTATCCTTCTTTTTTACATAATCAGGTTTGTTTGTGTCATGCTTGTATATCAATCCTATAATTAATCACTTTTAGCTTGTTTGTACCAAATTTAATTTTTTCATTAAATACGCTTAGCTCACGCATACATGTATTATGAAGCCTATAATCATCAAACGAATATAAAATTTATCCCACTTGATATCACATAAAAGCCAACTTGAATCTACATGATTTGACTCCCTACCCCACCTCCACACCATTTCCGCACACAATCAACCCTACCCCCACCCAACCCCAACCCCAACCAAAAAAAGCCACCCACCCCCCCTACCACACCCACACACACATTTTTCAAAGGCACAAGAAAAATTAGAAAAAGCTAGTCACATATTTTGAATATTATTTTGTTTGAACAGGTGCAATGACCCACGTGAGTAAATCAAAATTTCTACAGGGAAGTAGACCCCCCATCCCACCCCCAACCCCTCCCCCCTCCCCCCGCACCCCACGCCACCACTACCCACCCCACATCTGTATGTGTATATATATACAGCACCAAGGTTCCATTTTTATCTCGTTTCAAAGAAGCAACTCAGCAAAACAGAGGAGCTTAGAACAGAGAGAAGAGTCAAACGCATAGATTTCAATTTTCAGGGTCACGAAATCAAGAAGATCTTTGGGATTGTGAATGAAGGGTGGAGATCAGGGGTTAAATTTGCCGGCGGGTTTCAGGTTCCATCCGACGGACGAGGAGCTTGTGGCGCATTATCTCTGCCGTAGGTGCGCGGGGCAGCAGATTGCAGCCCCTGTTATTGCTGAGATTGATCTCTACAAGTTTGATCCATGGCAGCTTCCTGGTACATATTTTGATTCTTTTATTTATTTATTTTTTTAAAAATTAATTTTGTTTTTCAAGAAAATCAACTTTTAATATATATATATATATATATATATAGAGAGAGAGAGAGAGAGAGAGAGTCATTTCCCTGTTTTCTTGTTTTACCAGAGATTTTTGTTTATTAAAATTTATTTTTTTTTTTGATCCAGAAATTGGTTTTAATGGGATTCTGAATTTTTAATTTTTTGTCTTTGTTTTTCAAAATATCAACTAAAATAACCAAAGCCCTGTTAAGAACTTTGTGAAATTGTTCTAATATTTTACTTTTCAAAAAAAAAAATTTGAAATATCTTTATTTCTGTTTATTTTTTTTTTTGGGTGTTTTTTTTTTTCAATTGTAAAAATTTGTGCAGAGGAATTAAATTTGAAGAGATTGGGCTTAATGGGATTCTAAATTGTAAATAATTCACCTAAAATTATTCTTTTTTTTTTTTCAAATATCAATTAAAGCGACGAAACCCCTATTTAGATATTTGGGAAATTATTCAAAATATTTTAATTTTTTTTGAATTTCTTTTCATTCTTCAGTTCGGAAATTTCCTTTTTATTTTACCCCTATGGGGTTTTATAGTTAGATATTTAGTTTGCGAATAATAATTAAACATTAATATTATATAACTGCAGGAATGTCACTGTACGGTGAAAAGGAGTGGTACTTCTTCTCTCCGAGGGACCGGAAGTACCCGAACGGTTCTCGGCCGAACCGGGCGGCTGGATCCGGCTATTGGAAAGCCACTGGAGCCGACAAGCCGGTTGGCAAGCCGAAGACTCTAGGGATTAAAAAGGCATTGGTATTTTACGCTGGAAAAGCTCCAAAAGGAGTCAAAACCAATTGGATTATGCACGAGTATCGCCTCGCTAATGTCGATAGATCCGCCGCTGCCAAGAAAAATAATTTGAGGGTATGTAAATTTCTAAATACATATTTTTCACTATTTTTTTTTTTCCCAATAGTTGACAATGCAGTTGGGATATCCATTCATCTAATACACTCGATAAATGTATTGGTAAGCGATTGAGATAAAAAGAGAAAAAAATTGATATAAGAAAAATATAATTTTTTTTTTCCTTTTCTCAACCGCTAGTATTAAGGTATACTACGATTACTCAACAGAGCATTCGAACTGTTGAAAATGCATGTTTCTATTTTTCAAAAAATTAAATAGACAGCATTTTATATCTAAATTTTAGCGGCTTCCATTTACAAATATCTTAACTTTTAGTCGGCTGAATAACGAAAAATCCCCCAATGGTAGGTCCATTTTTACAAAATCCCTGTGTTAAGGAAAATTATAAATGGGATTTTTTGAAATATAGCACAGAGCATTTTTCATATCAGAATGGGTATTTTGTGGAAATGGTCCAAACCTTGGGGGGTCTTTTGTAATTAACCCTTTTAAGTTTGATGAACTTAGTGAAATCTTGCTTTCTTGAACCTTCTCTATTCAATTGTGAAATCCTCAAAATTCTTTCACAAAAATTTGTCAAAATATTGATTTTTTTTTTCTCGTTTGCTTTGCTAGTGTGAATGAATACAATTGCTAAATTGAATGTTTGATTGTTGCAGCTTGATGATTGGGTATTGTGCCGAATATACAACAAGAAAGGGACCCTCGAGACGCACAACTACAACAATGCCGTCGATCACGATCACGAAGCGACGGTGCAGTTCTCGGACATCAGTGAAGAACAGAAACCGAATGTGACAGCAATGTACCCATACAACAACGGCGCCATGAACGTGCCACCTAAGTTGCACACAGACTCGTGTAGCTCAGAGCACGTTTTGTCGCCCGAGTTCAAGGAGGAGGTCCAGAGCGAGCCCAAGTGGACCGAGTTCGAAACTTTCGATGATCAGCTGAACTACATGGATGGATTTCAAGATGACCCTTTCAAGATGCTGCAGTATAACGACAACCTCGCCCTCTTCCAAGATGTGTTCGGTTACATTCACAAGCCGTTCTAGATGTGCAGAAGGCAAAATGTGGCCAAGAATGATGGCAGGATGTTTGAGAATATGCCCCGTTTGGATGAATGTTAGTGGTAAATATACTATCTATGGAGGTGGTTAGTGGTAAATATACTATCTATGGAGGTGGTGTGAAGGTGCAGGATAAAAAAGTAGGACATTCTTGTTATGATTGGAACTTATGGATGTGTTTGATTCATTTGTTCTTTGTACCGAATGGTTTAAGGAATGTACGTAGCATTAATGCATGACAATAGAACAATTACAAATTCCACTGTAAACGTGCTCTTGAAATCAGAATTACTACCCTGGCACCAGTTGCTACTTGTGCCAATTACTAAAAAAAGGCCCTTTATCTGTTAGTATTGGGGCCAATTGTAACTCTAAGCGATAGAGATAGAGAAAGTTCAAGTTCAATTCTTTGTAATTGAGGTAAACTTGATGGGGGTATTTTTTGATAATTAAAATAGTTCAAACAGTTCGAATTTCACGGACAAAAACCAAGCAAAATGCAGTTTCCGCCCTCAAAATTAAAAGCTAACACTTTATATATTCTTAAAATTGTCGAGTGTTCCACATTTTACATCCCTATACCTTTTTCGACCAATACACATGCTCCCAAATGCGCTGTGCACCCTTAAATTTCCTTATTTTGGCACTTTGAACCCCACAAAATTAAATTTAACACCTCCCACCATCAAATTAGAATTAAATTGAAACATTTCGTCATTTTAACTCTTATGGCTTGAAATTTCGAAAGGACTTTAATATTATGAATAATTCTTGGACAAATATTTATTTATTTTTTGATTTTTTTACATAGATAAATTAAATTAACGCAAATTTAAATTTCAATGTTGAATAAGATTGATATATATATTTGAAAATATTAAATTGATATTTTTTTAATCTATCCACACGTTTGTACATTACTTTTAATTAAAACATCCACTATTTTGAACAATTAAAAACTATATATGTTTATTTAGTTTACATGTAATCATCGAGTTAATATATAAAAACTTCAAACCTTTTATTTGATGTAAATAAATAATGTTAATACACAAAAAATTAATATTATCGATAGCAATTTATCAATTGAATATTCAAAGAATTTTTCCACCATAAAATTCTAGTTGACTCATTACTTTCTTGGTTTAAGCAACCAAGGTTAACATAATACGCGGATAAATTCAAACCCTCCTAAAAAATGTGAATCAACGGTACTAATAATTCATTTAATTTAACTAAGTTGATTTTTGGAAAAAATTATTATGTTAAACTTTTGAGTGGAAAAAATCAGATTAAACAATTTTAGAATGTTGTTTCCCATATAAAAATTTCATTAGGATTTCAAAATTGATAAACGTAGGATAATAACTTCAATTTTCTGCAGAGTAAAAATTCAATTATTTTTTTGTTGATGTTTAATTAAATTTGTATGGACTTAGTAATAACACTACAATTAACTTTTGGGGATATTAAAATTTTCAATAAAAAATAGAAGGATTATAATTAAAATTTAAATTCAATGTTGTCCATTTATCCATTCAATATTGTAGAAAATAACTATGATGTAATTCATCTATCTATAATTTTCATTTTTAGATGGCTTTTCAAATTAAAAAGTTAAAATGGTGGAGTAAAACAATATTTTTATGAAAGGGTGCAAAGTGCTAGAATTAGCTTGATACAGGATGCAAAATGCCAACGTGTTGCTATTTGAGGGTGCATAGTACCACCAAAATCTATGTTTTTGGCCATAAAAGTCGCAACACCCGATGGTTTAGAGGGTGTGAAATGTTAGTTTTTATTTTTTTAGGATGGAAAGTGCCTAAACGGCTTAATTCAGGGGTGCAAAGTGCAATTGACTCACAAAAATCTCTGTACTAGTAATCATAATCACGAGTTATTACCAAATAAATGCCCTGTTAGTTGTTGCAGACCTCATAACCCCAAGCTTGCCTTCTCCTCTTAACCTCAGCAAGTTGAGTAATTGGGTCTGGCTACACTTTTAGTTGCCAAGAATTCAAAAAGCTTTTGATACGAACTCTAAAATGTCCTTGAATCAAAGCAACATGCAAGAATAAGTAAACTGACATGAAGCGATCATATGGCGTAGGAAAAAAGGGTAACAGAAATTGATAATTAACCAAAATAAAAATTTCTGTCTCGTACTGATTTGCTCTTACAACAATGCAAAAGATGCCAATAGCTACAGAAACATGATATATATATATATATATATATATGGAATAGCTACAGCTGGAACACCCTGAGGTTTGGCATAATTACACTTACGCCCCTTGTGGTCCGTGTAATTAGGCCAACCTTCAGAGGGTACACCTCCAACTATCCCTATATATTACTACCGTCACAAGAAGTTAAGTTTCTTCAAGTGGCAAATCCATGGCAAAAAGAGAGTACTTGATACGGAGAGATATCTTGCCGTTATGAACGACAAGTCTCGCCCCAGAGACCACCCAAAATCCAGGCAGGTCTTGCGGCCCCCTCGTCATCTCCTTTGTCTCAACAAAGTTATGAAGTTGAGGAAATGCTACCGGAACAGGGGGACCGTCCGGATAGTTACCAGAATTAATATTGACTTTAGATGGTTTTGGTGATTTCTTCTGATCGACACTAAACGAGCTGACAATGGAAGCAACTGATCCAGAAGTTTCAGGAACGTCATGGAGGCCATCCCACTCCTGTTTTCTCAAGATGACGGCACCACCAGCCCTGGAAAACTGTAGTTGTAAGAACAAAACATCTTTCAGACCCTGCTTCTTGACTTGAAGCTGGGCTCCCGTGACTATGGAGAGTTCGTTGTCAGATTCAACAGGAGCGGTGCACACATGTGAAAACATCTTCCACCTGACTTTCTCGTGATACCTCTTGTCAAAATATGTGCTGGATCTGTTACTTGGTTCGTTCTGAAGCTGCAAGTATTGGGGACAGGACGAGAGGTGCTGCAAATGGATTGCTAAGCAATTGCTCCTCTTTCCTTCCAGGTACAGCCGAGCGCCCGTTACTGGCATTCTACGAGCATCCACCTGTTGGGAATAAACAGGAGAGAAGAAGTTTGACAGCTATGTTTCACACACACACACACACACACACACATGTAATATTGGTGCTCTCGGACAGCTTAAAATTTTATAAACGGTTGTCATTCATTCAATAGCTTCTGAAAACTACTAATAATTTATGATATCACTTGTCTATCACTGATGTCCATTGGACACAAGAAACGCCTCCTCTGAGTGCATCTTGAAACTGAACTACGAATAACCCAGTTAAAAGGGATATTCAGTGGACACACTTGAGTTCTTTAGTCAAAGCTTAATATGCGCTCAACTTTTCCATATACTTAGGCCATGCTTACAATTTGGAAATTAGCTTCATTAAATGTTCCAAATCAGTTAGAAGAAAGTATTTGACACAATTTTTTGCACCTGAGGCCAAAAACGGCCAACTTTTAGACATTACAACAATGCGCTATTTAAATATGTCAAATGGCTCTACTCCATTTTATTTCATCCACTAACAGCCTTAATAAGAAGAAATGGTAAAAAAAGGTGTTACCAGATTTGTATTAACATAGAGCTTGGGACCTAGAAAGCTGAACTGCAAACATGCACCACTTTGCTGCTTTCTTCTACGAATCAGGAGGTTAAGTTCACCATATACCGGTACCCAACTTCTTGGAAGTTGAAACTCTAGAAATTGATAAAGTTCTTCCACTGGTGGTTTATCTGGATGGAAAACACGGTTTACATAACTAAATTGGCATAGAGCACGTGAAAGCAAACGAAAAAGTAACAGATGAAATACGACAAACTCATAAAGAACAAAAGCATGACCATCACTAAATAAAATCGAATCTGCACATACAACGTAGATATAGATTGATGGCATGGCTTAAAAAACCACTCCCACTGATTCCGCTCAACAACGATGTAATTGGAACAAAGGTCATGGAGATCACTTCAGGTTCATGCTTAACTGATAGGCACCACTTTTCATGGGACATATTCTTACTTTTGCTTCCACCGATCCTCCTCCAGAAGAATGTGATTTCCTGCAGTTAAAAGAAATGAATTGCGAAGTTGAGAGCCAAAAAGAATTTAGTTTCATACCTTAATTGTGATAAGAGATAATTTACATGCTATATCTTTATCCGCAAGAAAAGTCACGGACAACGCCAGAAATGTTCACTTGGGGGGTGAGTGTGAATATTTATAAAATGTAAAGGATACTTCTATTCTTTTGGGGAACAAGATTTCATATTTTAATAAAAGTACTTATGAAGTATGACTTTATACAGACTTTGAGAGGGTGTGTGGGGGGGGGGGGGGGGGGCAACTGCGCCATCCAACCCCCCCTGTGGCCCATCTCCTAGAACAGCACAGAAAACAGACAACAAATTAGCATCAGCTACATGCATAAGTTATCTCTTTCAAAAAGTTTAGTGGTGAGCATTACCTCTTTGTGAGAATAAATACTCAAGGAACTGGAATCCATAAAGGTAAGCCCATGTCCAATTCTATCAAGCTAAAAGAGACAACAAACTTTTGTTAGTACTTGCAATTGAACCAAATCTTTGATAGCTTTATATTAAACTATGACCAAATGAAAGAATGATATAAAGACATATATAATATCTGAATTCGTGCACAAGAATCTCAGCGATCCTCTAAAAATTACAGCAAGGAAAGGCGGGGAAAAGAGAAGGGGAAGACTTATTGTAACTATGTCAGTAGAATTAAGCTTTACAAGTTTAGTAATGTTCTGTCTCATATCTGAGAGAATGCACATGAAGGATGCTAAGGTTTTGAAGTAGGAAACAGAGCAGGACTTATTGCTATGACCATTGCTTCATTATAAGTTTTCCCGATATCACTGCTAGATGGTCTGTATGCATCATTGAACCTCTACTCTGTAACATCCTTTAAGATTTTCTGCACATCGACATCTTGTAGAGGCGACGAACAGTATTGCTTAACATAGACAACATCCTTTCCCCCGACCCGGACACCAGTAACAATATGAGTGCCATACTTCCTAATGAATCTGTAAGAAGGAATGAGGTTTGTACTTCAAATGATTGTCTTTCGAACTTTAAAAGTTTTTTCAAGTCGCCCATAATTTCTGAACACTGAAGATGCATGCACAAATGGAGAATCATTGATCACATTGGCTACTAACAAATGAATGCCAAAATGAAACTTTACTGGTGATCAGTTGAATTAAATTCCAACAAGTATAATGCTAAACGACAGCAATTTCTTTATTAGTACAATTAGAATACTCACTTTGCCAAGGCAACTGGATCCCATGTTGTTGGGGCTGCTCGTTTAACATGATCAGAGAGCAGTATTTGTGATTTATCCAATTCAATGCTGTACAGGGTGATAAAAACCCCGTCAAAAGCGAGGGCTCTTGAGTAGGCCCCATCTTTCTGCCACTGACCAGTAAATTCAAATGCAGCATTGAAGTGCCCAGATGGTATTCTACCAGAAACAGAGCTCTCTAGGTTGAAATGTTCTGACATCTACACAAAACTCACAAACAATATGAATCAAAATTGATGGTCAATATCAACATACTATTGAGGAGATAAACAAATCTTGTAGTCATCAAACCATAGGTACAATCTCATTTTCAATCCCACACCGCGGATTTTCCAACAAACATGGGCTACATAGCAGGCAAGTCTAAGAATCAACACTTACGCAAAAACAGAATGGCAATACAAAGTTTAGCCATACAAAACAAGTTTCCCCCCTCTGCAAATCATGTTATGATTAGAGAATAGGCAAGCAAATGTCAAGTAAAGAGCTAGTCAACCCTCGTAAAAAATCCAAATGGTACCTGCTGGAAAGAGAGAACGTCGGAAGAGAATCGCATGCGCTCGCCATTTCCGCACTTGATACATTCAGGGACACTTGGGACAGAAATAGCCCCGGGTACAGCCAGGTCTCTGACTCGATCATCATCAAAGTCGATCAGCCGCAACCCATCTGGTTTTTTGCAGTACTCCAATCGGCACTCCATGACCATGTCGAAGCCCAACCCGATGGAGTTCACTCCCGCTTCCGCCATAGATACTAGTCCCGGCGGCGGCGGAGCCTCCCGATTCGCCATGGCGGAATCAATGCTAGACTACGAGATACGCCCTCACTACGGAATCATGGTTGTCTCTTGGTTGACTGACTTTGAAGCATAGTTAAGTAATAACAGTAACTAATAGCATTTTACTATTTTATGTTATTCAAAAAGAGCTAAAAGAAATCCTGTAAACAAAATATTCAATCCAAAAATTCAATGTTTCCATAAATTCACTCATCACCCTCATCGTTGATTTAAGTTAAAATATTTATAAAAAGATGAAGTTAGCCTCAGTTAACTTCTCACTTAAACTTCAATTTTATTATTCCGGCCAAACATCCTTAAAACTTGAAGTCACCCTTTTTTGTCTCCCAAATTCCAAAACCCTAAGAAGATGATTTGAGCACTTTGGCTACGTTGTTTCGTCCTGTTTTTTTTCCTCAGAAACTCTAAGACAACGATTTGGGCGCATTGTTAGTGAATCGTGTGATTGAGGTTTGAAGTCGTGCGTTGTTAGCTTCGCATTGTACATGTGGAGTAATGCCAAAAAAAAGGGTACTGCACTTATTTTGTCGGGAGGGTTATTTTCGCAACTTTATGAAAACAGAGTTTTTTTAACTCCTTTTGAGCTCTTTATATATATATATATATATATAAAAGCATTTTAAGTTATTTTTTTGAGCTCTTTCACAATATATATTTGTATAGAGGAATACAAGGTTTCTTTTTTGATTCTATTTCTAACAATATATATGTTGTTATGTATATATATATATATATATATATGTCATGGTACAAATCTCTCATAAATCCATATGCCCATTTTGATGATGCCCAAATTCGTCGCCGAACATGAAGGCCAGACTCTGCGAGGTATTGTCCCGCACCTTGAGACGGTGGGGTTTTGTTTTTTGATGAAAAGGAGCCTTGTAAGATGAGGGAGGGATTGAAGCTTATAAGCTTGCTAAGTCCCTAGACTTCTTCTAATATAGAACAAGAATATGGTATCATCATAAGCCCCCCAGTCGAGTGACTTGGGAAGAGGCACAGGACCATCCTCCCCACATTTGGTGTCATTTGATGATGCCCAAATCCATCGGCGAACATGGAGGCCTGACTATAACCATATAAGGTGATCGTGTGCGGTTTGCACATAAACACATATTTTTACTTTGCACATAGACACATAGTATTCTCATTTCAAACCTTTCTCGTCACCTAACAGTGACCCTTATGACTACCCAGGCTGACATATATAATCCACCCATTACTCCCGCCTGTCTTATACTCCAGTGGACATACCCCGGGTGTTACGCTGAATTTTTCCTACGACCCTCTCTCTTACATAGAGCACTCCGTCTACATAAGGGGGGATTAGGATATGGAGGGAGTAAGAACTCTTATAGCCGGCTACCCCATTGGTATGCCCCGACGGAACTCACCTAATCATTCCGATACATATTGAGCCCATTTCACAAAAGCACAATTTATTCGCATAAAGTCATAGTAGTGAAAGTCTTGCTTCCATATTTCAACATATTAGAAAAGAATATTATTAAGGTAAAATAATAGAAGATAAACTATAATCAAACATAAAGATATATATATATATATATCAAAATGTCTATATATATATGTATAACATATATATATATATATTTAGACTAAATATAAGTAAAGCATAAATATATATGTAGATATATATATATATATATATATATATCTATGTGTAACACACACACACACACACACATATATATATATATAGACTAAAACTATAAGTAACCATCAATATATGAATATAGGCATATATACGTATAACATAAATATATATATTTAGACTAAACATATAATTAAACTAGAAATTTGGACTAATCATATAATGGCACCATAAATCTAGATTAACCATATAATTACCCATAAAGATATTTATATACATACACGTACAACATGTATACCTGTTTATATAATATCAATATCTCAACATGATTATATATATATATGTACGCATATATATACATATATATATATAAATATCAAAAATATAGTTTGGTAACTTTAAGAAATATATTGTCATAGAAAATAGTACAGTTTATTAAGACTTTCATTTTTCATAGAACATTTTATTTTGCCAACTTCGTGCTTTTCATGAAATGAACATAAGTTAATATAAAATTAGTAGTGTAGTATAGTATATTTTATGAACATCTAGGCACATAGCACTTTCATAAAGCACATAATACTTCATAAAATTCACATAATCCTTGCAAGATCACAAGATAACACATAAATAGGACTCAATTAGTGAAACTACTTTCATGAGTTCATGGTAACGATAAAATAAGTAGTGACTCTACCTAGCATAACCTCTTGAACTCAAAGAACCAACACATACTTTATCATTCAAAAGACAACTTACACATAAAGCACATAATATATCAACAAGTAAATTCATACTAAACTCAAAATAGATAAGCTACTAAACCAAGAGTATTGAAGCTAGCTTGACAAGAACTTTTACTCATGAGTATTGAAGCATGCTTTTAGCAAGAACTTTTACTCATGAGCATTGAAGCATGTCTAAGCAAGAACTCTTACTCAAGGTATCCTAATTAACCCTCTACTTGTAAGATTAAGCAAGGTTTCTACCTTCTTTCTCTTTCTTTTTGGGTGTAATGAAGTGCAGGATAAAAGAGTAGGAAATTAGGGTGTTTTGGGAGAAAATTTAGAAGAGTGCGTGAAAGTGTGTGTTGTGGCCAGTTTTCCAGGGGGAGAAGAAGGTGGGATTTTGGTCTTGTTTATAGTAATGAGAGGAAGAAACCAATTAGTTTATTGTTAAAGTCATTTTCTTCATTAATGCCATTTTACACCTAAGTGAGTTCATTAAATGAATTCTTCCAAGTGAGGGATCTATTTTAGGCTTGGTGTGCATGCTAGTATATGATTCACAAGCTACATAAATATGAACCATGCAACAATATTTATTTATGGTATATTAGAGAGGATTTTTCTTGTAAAATATCATAAAATAGGTTAATATCTAGAATTTGTATTTTGCCTTTAATTAAAATTCGAATATCAGGTTTTAATTTATTAAAACTCAAAAATCACACATATAATTTTTAGGAAATATTTATGGTATTTATAAAATTCAAAATTATAATTTTATTTGAAATTCTATTAATTGACGGGGAATTTATGCTTTATTTTGAACAAAATTCGAATATTAAAGAAATTAAATTCTAATCTTTGAAAATTATATTTTCCAAGAATTATTAGTCTAGGATATGTAACTATTAATTATTAAAGACGAAAATATTTTTATGTTGTTCTAATTTTGTAGAGAAAAGGAATCGCTAAATTCTTATAAGAAAATAATTAGAAAACTTAATGCTTTTAGAAAAATGATTTTCCTATATTTAAATTTACTTTCCTATATTTTCCTATAATTAATGCATATTTTCTAATTTGAAATAATTATTCTTATTATTTTCGAGACTAGGGAGAAATATAAAATTAAATGTTCAAGATATGAAAACAATAATAACAAGTCTTATTTTTATCGATTGTATGGGATGCAATGCACATGTATTCACAATAAAACAAAATGCTCCTAAAATAATTCTTTCTAATTGAAAATAATGAGGTTTACCGGGTCGTCACACTGACTATATGAGGTATTGTCCCGCACCTTGAGACGGTGGAGTTTTGTCCTTTGATGAAAAGGTGTCTTGCAAGGTGAGAGAGGGAATGGAGCTTATAAGCTTACCAAGTCCCTAGACTCCTTCTGATGTAAGACAAGAATATTGTATCATCACATTTGAACAAAATAAAAAGAAAATGACGAGATTTGCTTATCTTTGAGCCTTTTTGGGTTTGATTTTATTTCTAGTGTGTATATGTATGATATATATGTATATATATATGTATATATATTGTGGAGGAGCAAAGGTAAAAAGAAGGAAGAAGAAGGGTGCAGGTGCGGGGGTGGGCGAGCTGCCGAGTAATTGGCGGGAAAGGAGGGGGGTGTGGTGTTGGGGGAGTTGTTGGGTAATTTGGTGGGGAGCAGAGTTTGTTGCAGAAAAAGGAAGAAGATGGGGTTAGGGGGAGGATTGGGGGATTTTTTTTTCCTTTTTCTCTTTTCTTTTTAAAAGGGTGGAATGGTAATTTTATATCATCTAAATATGATTTGATTTGCATTATAAGCATGTGATGCACACTTGGTCTTTTATGTTAATTAGAAATTACACGGGATTTTTTATGAGAATTTTTTAATCATGGGATTTTTCACGATCATTAGACGTATCACAAGGGGCCTGGCAATATTAATTCCTAATAACAGACGCATGCGGTTTTGAGTTTGCTAAGTTTTTCTTAATTATTACCTTTTTTTAAAGGTATAGAATACATAATAATACACAGTATATTTAGATAAGGAATCCTAGTTTAAATGAGCCCATGTGTTGCTTATTGTCCTAGGTCAGCTTGTTGCCGGGTTCTGTCAATAGGCCTGTCGTTTGCCACTACATATGTGTTTCCAGTTCATATGGGTTGTGGAAGTCAAGCATCATGTCTTCCCATGTTTTGTCTTTCTCTGGAGGTGCTTCACTAAATAATTCATTTATTGAATTTGAAGTCTATTCAAACAAACTCTAAAGGGTCAGATTCTTTGATAATTGAGACTAATATTTGTCAAAGGCATATTTGCAGTCCCATCCCATGTTTTTTGGAGTAACCTTCTTTTGCGCGACATAATACTGTTCAAAATATGCCTTGGAATCTTCATGCAGGCGAAGCATATAGTCGGAGGGAAGACCTTCCTATGGTGCTTCTTCCCCAATGGGTGGTCAGATTTGCGAGAGAATTGTTGATTTTCGTTCAGCCATAATCCTTTGAAAACCCCTTAGTTCTTTGCCATATTTGGACCATTCTTTGTTGACGCGGTATGGGAAGACATCGTATTCCATTACAGAACAAAAGAATGGACTTTCTTGAAGTGTAGTGCTGCTCTTTCTAGTGAATAGGTATATGACATTCTTACCACGGTTGAGTTTTTCATATTGGGACATCTGAACAATTTTTAACATCCTCAACCAGGTAGAGAGAGGGTAGAACCATTCAAAAAATGTTCTTACACATGTGACTTCCTCGTCGTTATCAAACTAACCACTGTGCAATTCGGGGATCCACTGTATGGAGTGGTCAATAGAAAATTCAATGCCTATGGTCCATTTGTTCAAGCAAATACCAGAGCATACACGAGTTCTTTTGAAAACATCATGTGGAAAGGACGTGTGACACTGAACAAAGTGTAGAATGGGTAATCTAGGTGAAAACCAAGCCCTCCTAAGGTGTGAAAGCCGATTTTCTTGATGGTTAACGATTGGTATTTCAGCATCAAATCTTTTTCCCTAGCCCTCAAGGTCGTGGTTTTCATTAGATTATTTAGCTCCGAGGGAAGGTTCTCAAAAGGAAGTTTGGAGTTGGACGATGTTGAGGTGGAAGGTGTGGTCATCATGAATGTTATTGGGATTCGGGAGTGTGGGATGTAGTAGAGCTTTGATCTTGACATAAATCTGCAAGGACATTATTTTTTCCCTTCATATATATGTTTGGTCTTGAAAGAGAACTGGAAAAATCATTCCTCGCACCTGAGTAGTTGACTTTGGCTTTGAAGCTTCAAATCTTTGGGAAGGCTGTTGTATCCATTTTTACCAAAAAATGATACCCAATAAGATGAAAATACCTCTTTTGACAACAATGATCTCCTTGAAGGTGGAGTGCAAATATTGTTTCGAAAATTTGAATTTCCCACTTTTATATCCACAAACTCAATATTTCCCTTCATTTTCTCAAGAAGAACAACAACCAAGAAGGTATCTTTGACATTAGTTTGGAGGATTCTTTTTCCCTCAGAAGGTATCTGTAAGGTAAGAGGTCTTGTACCATAGCCTTCATGATTTTAACTGCCTTTGTTTGGGCACAAGACATTTCTAGTGGATTTTTCTTTAGCGTATCCTATAATGACTCGATAATTGATGCAAGGCGAGGAATAAAATTAGTTGCACAGTTGATAATCCCAAAACATTATTGTATATGCTGCTTGGTGAGTTTTTCATCTCGGAATTTTAACATTTCTTGGCCAATGTGTGGTTGGAGGGAGTATTGGCCATTCTTTATGTGCATCCCCAAAAAATCAATCTCATTTTCTACAATTACCATCTTCTTTTGGGACAGTATGATTCTATACTTGAGAAAAATGCACTGTACTATCTTGTGGTTTGGGAAAGCAACACACAAAATTCTGGAATTTTCTAATTATCAAAATAAATCCTATGGTTAGAAAAATCAAGTTCACCACCCCCTATGCCATATTTGTCAATATTTAAATTGAAAGGACAAAATTACCCTTTTAGATATACCTAATTTTTTCTCTTTCTATTTTTTCTTTTTTTTTCTATTTTTTTTCCTTTTCTTCTTTTGATTTTTCCTTTTTTTTTTCTCTCTTCTTCCTTCCTTTCTTTCATTCCAGTCAACTCTCTCTTCTCTCCCTTCTTTCTCACGCCGACTGCTGCCGCCACGCCCACATCGGCCACTTCCACTATGGCCACCTCAAATCCATCGCCTCTTCCGTTCTCTTCCCTCTCTACTATTTTATGGATCTACTCTCTCTCTCTCTCTCTCAATCTCTACTCCCAGCAAACGAAAGGCGGCGGTGGCGAAGGGCGGCGGTGGAGGCTAATGCCAACTTGGAATAGGTAAACCTTAAATCAATTTTCTCTCTCACAAATCTATCTCTCTGACCCTCAATCTCTCCTCTCATATCTCTCTTTTTGTGATGGTAGCAAAGGAGGGCAGCGGGCAACAACGGTGTTGTGGTAATGGTGGATGGTGGCGACGGCTGTGGAAGTGTGGTGGTGGCGGATGGCAGCTATGACTGTGGTGGTGTGGTGGTGGCGGATGGGGTGGTGGAGACCGTCTCTCTCTTTTTATGTCTCTCTCAATCTCTCTATGTGTCGCCGATCTCTTTAAGGTGGCGGCGGAAAACAGTGGTGGCGGTGGCGTTGGCGGCAGAGGCAGAGTGGTGGTGGTGTTTTATTTAGAAGACAAAAGAGTTTTTCTTTAGATAAAAAAAATGTAATTATTTTCAAAAAAGAAAGAAAGAAAATTTATTTTGTAATAATTTGAAACCCTAAGGGTTAAAATGTTATTTTATACTTGAAAAACGATGCAAAATTTGCACTAAACGTGCGTGTATAGCACCCTATGTTAGGAAGGTCTGTCAAACTTGATTTTTATAACCTTAGGGTTTATTTTGACATTTAGAAAACCCCAGGGTTTAGCGTGCTGCTTTTTCAAATCACAAGGTAGTACAGTGCATTTTTCCCTTCTATACTTTCGCAATAGCTCTTCAAAGTGATGCAAGAGATGTGCATGTGTTTTGATGTCTTTTGAGAATAGTAGGATATGCAATAGTGATGTCTTCAGGGCAAACAGGAACAAAGGTTCAAAAATTCTCCCCATGGTTTTCTAGAACAAGGAGGGCGCAGTCTTAAGCCCGAATGGCATCACTATCGACTAATAATGATAGTTTGGTATGCAGAATATAGTTTCGTATCGCTCTTCTAGAAGAAATCCTAGTTTCCAGAATACTGCCTTTTAGTCCAATTTGAAAAGACATTTACTTTAGTGAAATTAGAACAAAGAACCTCTCGTTTGTAGCGGAAACTTTATCATATGCAAGGAAAAATTTTAACGACTTGTAGTTGATTACAAGTGCCATTTTCTCTCTTACTTGTTCGCCCATCTTATTAATGTAAAATGCCTGATTGGTCCATAGGGAATTAGTAGGCTCAATCAGTCCTTCTTCCTTCAGCTAAGCTAATTATGTTGTGGCCATTTCTAGTTGTTCTGGTGGTGTGCCAGGATGGCTTGCTTTGGTTGGATTGATGTTGACATCCTTTTTGAAGGAAAGTGCGATGAAGAAATCTGGGTTCTCTCATAATGGGTAAACACACTTTTTGAGAAAGTCACAATGGGAATCAACACAATAGTTTTGGATAAGCTTGGCTCGGATCTTAGGGATAAATCAACAGCGAAATAACTTTGTGGTTTAACATATGACAAAAAACATGATTTGAATCTAAGGCCATTTGCTTTTGGAACCATGCATTTTCCCCAAAGGTGCTTTATAATGTCGGACCCAATGATGTTATCTTTCCCCCAGAGGGATGATCCAAGGAACTTATCCGTAACAAATAATTTGGAAAAAAATGGACTTTGATGGGTTTACTTATAAGTTTAGTGGAAAAAGTTTCGTTGTTTGCTACTTGAAAATTTTCTTAGCGTGGCTTCCATAATTTTGAAGGGAGGACCGTCGGGTTTAGAGTAGAGCACGATGCCCTTGTATCGAGAAGTCCAACACAGTTATTAGGCCATACTATTCTAGAATAAGTTTTATCTAAGTGAGTGGGACAGACAATCCTAAACCGATCATTTGGATGCTGAAAACTGGGAAAGGATCCATTCCTTATTCTTCTTTTGAGTATGAAAACTCTTTAGAGTCCGATTCTTCTTCTTTGAGTGCAAATAACGTTTACGTTGATTGTTCTTTTTTTTTTGGAGAATATAGATTCAAGGTCGTTATTCTCCAAATCTCATTGAGTAAGTTGGGATATCTGCTTTAAGATCTTGTCCCGCTCCTTTTTGGACACTGGTTTGCCCAACAAGCTCTTTGTGTATACAAGTGACACCTATCACTCTTATTCTTGGAGAATTTCTTTTGGAATTATCGTCTTCTTTTCTAAGGCATCCACTATTGCTTGTGTTTTGTTGATAGTTTATGGTGCCTTTTGGATCTTTTAACACAACAACATTTCGATTCTGAGTTGCATTAGATCAACAGGTCTTTTCTTCCACACGCTTTACCAATTCATTTTCCAGTTTGTTGGAATTCCTGCAGAAACTTCAAGTTGTTACAAAGTTTTTCTAACGCCCTTAGAATGAATTGGTGGAGTTCAATGAGGGGAGGTGTTTGCTAGAGTCCTTTCTCTTAATTTGACTAGCTTTAATACCTCTTATCTTAGAAATTTTGGAATTAAATTGTTAAAGTCCTGCTTCAAGTTTGGGTTGTCCATTCCTCATGAGAGATAATATCTTTTTGTCATGTCTCTAAAATGTTTTTCAAGCTCCTTTCGCTGAAAAGAGCAACATGTCATTTTGAAAAATTCTTTTCGGACAATTTCAATGTGGTGGTCTATTTCCCCAAGGAATTCAACATAGATAAGGTACATGAAAGTGTCAATGTTTGGAGAATTCTTGAGTTGTATCTACCTGTATTCTCTAAGGGTATACCACCATTCTTTCAGTATTCTCATCATTCGTGCTTTGAATGTGTTTATGACCTTAGGGACAGTTGCATTGGGCTCCTGCAACTCCATAACACACTAGGACGTCATTTATGGATCTTGCTCCTCCATTGGGATAACAGGGTATCATCGAGCATGAACCATATTCTGCTGATCAAGAATTGTGATTCTATGATTTTTGCCACGTATTCTGGAAATTCTAGCTCATCCTTAACAATTAGTTCCTCCTGTTGTTCACTTTGTTCATTCATGAAAAGAAGAGATAGATCTTCAGAAAGATCTTCAGTAAGATATTGAGTATGAATCTCAGGTTGAACTACTACAGGAAATTATCTTGAAGGTTTGTCGTCTTTTGGTTCCACAACCATTTTTAAGAATTCTGAGAGCGAGTTGTTTAGAAAGGGATTGTGCATCATTAGCTGTCGTTGGTGGGTTTCAGAAGAATTAAAAGAGGATGAGTTGGTGGTTTTTCGCTTTGAGGTTGCAAGTTTGTCTCTTGATGGTTGGGTTTAGATCTTTTCATGAACTCTTCTGGTGAGAAGAAAGAGGATGAGTCTCCAAACATCTTCCTAAAGCTCTCAAGCTCATGAAGAGGCTAAGAAGTTATTGGGAAAGCCAATACTGTATTTTCATGGCCCAAGGCCTAAATGGAATCTCTTTGATATTGGCTTCTAGAGATTTTAGTTGGGTTTTCAGCGAAGTAATCTCCTATTCTTTATGGTGAAAAGGCTTGGACGTTTGAGTCATTCTTAGGATTTTGTGATGAAATCTATCAATTCTACCTATCCTTTAGGGTTTGGATGATCGCTGAGAGTTAGCTGCATATATTGAAGTAGATGGGATTGTACTACAGAGGCACAGATCTGGACCTAGATTTTTAATGTTGTTCTCAGGCAAGGATATGAGACGGGCATGTAGAAATTTAGGAACATCGTAACAAGGACCGTTCCCGCATTAAGCGTGGTCTCGAATGTTCCGATGCATGCTTGTTGATAGTTTGAGGACCTAGAGTCAAGTAATGTAATTCTTGACATAGTAGGTAAGCCTTTCCTTCCATGCAACATGAGCGCAAATCTAATTGCAGCAAAATGGACACGTGTGAACTTTTCTTCTAGCTAGACATTTGGTAAGTAGGCTGGGATTTTTAGTGCAAAGAGCTGTTTCTTTTTCATAGCCAGAAGTAAATACTGATTTAAAGCAGAGCTCGAACAAATTCCTTAACTTGGATTTTTGGGTGGATTAATAAGACTCTTGATTGTTTTGGAAACGGATGATCGAGGTTTTGTATAGGCATTATACGGGTTTATTACTGAAAGATTGGTAAGGGCTACCTTTTCAGAATCTGGGAGATAGGTTATTTTATATAAAGAATCCATTTTTTAATCATTTGATTGTCTAAGACAAGAATTGGGTGTGAAAAACGAGAAAGATGAAGAAGTTGGGTCTGGGTAGAAAGCTTGCCATGGCTCTGATAATTTATAGAATCATAGATTGAGTAATAATTTATTTAAAATTTTAAACTTGAAAAGGACTATATTTATTTGGGAAAATTATGACCAAGGGATTAGAAAATTTTAAAATTAATAAAAGGGTAATAACTTTTAGGTATTTAGATATAAATTATTAATCAAATTAAAAAAATATATTATTAAGGGTTTAGAGACTTAATTAAGTATTAAAGAGGCAATAAAATTTAAATATTTAATAATAAGGATTTAATAATTTTTGTAAGTCACGAAAATGTTCATTATAATGCAAAAATCAAATTTATATTTGTTACCATTGTTCTTTACCCAACAAAAAAAATACTTTTTCCCTACTTAATAGCATTTTTTATCTACCATTTGATGTTTAATTCATTCTAGATATTTATTGAATTAAAAGTTTTTGTCGTTCCATTGAAATTCCTGACACATATAAACTATATACAATTTGAACAAAATAAATTTGCAATTTCTAATATATATTTTGAATGCTGGCAAAAGATAACAAAATAAATAGATAAATAAATAAATAAATTTAGAAAATAAACTACGCCTAGATAAATTCAACCTAAGAAATAAAAAAAGTTACAGCAATAGTAGATATGTTTTGAATTCATTTGATATATTTTCTTTTTTTTTTCTTTTAGATTATCTTCAAAATAAAATCTAAATTTTGATTAGTCCTTTATCACTAAATATATAAAAATTATTATTGCTTTATTAATTTTAAAATTTTGTTATCCCTTATCTCTAAATATCTAACATTTCTTTTTATTAATTTTTAAATTTTCTAATCCCTTAATCATAATTTTCCCTATTCACTAGTATTTAGTTCTGTGACAAGGTACGAGAAACATATCTTTCTGTATATATTTTCATAAATTTCTATTGGAAAACATAATTAGCATTTGGCACGGGAAACAATATTCTTATAAATTTATAATAAAATTGATGAAAATAAATCAAACAAATACTTAATACACAATTTTGCGAATAAACCATAAAAAAAATTGATAAATAAGTATAGTGAAAATTTTAATCAATGACCCAGTATGTTTAATTTAATCTTAATTGCAAATTGCATTATATAGAAAAAGTGATACATAACTATAATAATTTTAGGTTAAACTGATTGATAAATGTAACACATAGGACACTATTATTATTATTATTATTATTATTATTATTATTATTTGCAGCTAACATAGGACACTATTAATCAAAAAATTGTTTAGTTAAACAATTTGAATTTAAATATAAAAGGTTTTATTTTATATTTTGGATAAATTTTGGGCCCTTCTGAATAATTATGAATAATCATATAATTACAAAAAATAAATTAAAAAAAACTATAATTATTATTATTATTATTATAAAAAAATCATGAGATAAGTATTTTGTTGGAAATGGGCTTGATTGTAATAACACTTATAGAAGTTTAATCTAGGACGAAGCTATTTCTGATGTAAATCTATAAACAAAGCCTTGTTAAATATTGTATTTTGTGTTAAAATATAAGTGTATCTATCCCACATGGGATATTTAACATTGATAGTTCCTGTATATATTTTTTTGAGTCTTGATAGTTCCTGTATATATGTGATTAAATATTGATTAAGTGTAGACTAATTAACTAACTACCACATAATGGAAGTACCACACGCGCGGTGCCACTGTTGCTCGGCTCAGGCCACGGATCATAGGTCATGAGCTATGGGTTACGGGCATTAGAGCAAATTGTCTCGATCTTGATCTTATCTTTTATTGAAATAGCCCTATAATAACATTTAAATTCTTAAATTTAGATTTTAAATAAACCGTTACAAAGCATTTTTGTGGTATTGATGGTTGAGAAACTGCTGGGTTTGACCTAGACACGTTTCAACTACTTGTAACATTCCAACAATCTGTGACTTCTTGTTACAATTAGCTTTAATGTCTATAATGTTACCGGCATAGTAGTTTCAGCATAGGTTTAATACCAGGAATTAATGTCTTGTGTCTCCCCTCCCCTATAAATATTTGGTCCTGTCCAACAAAAGTACTACACAAAATATTTTTGATATCAACTTCTATTTGAGTAGATCATTGTGAGAACTATTTCTCTCAGTGCAACTTTTATCTTGTGAGATTGAATATCGGTCTAATACTTCTGTTATAGTCTATGTGTTTAGGTTTGGTAATTCATACCTAAACTTGAATTGAGTGACATATACTAAAGCTTGTATACATCTTATGTAGAGTTGATTAGGTTTTGAAGTTAGATTCTATAGTAATAGTGTGGCTTGAAGGAAGAATCTTTGGTCTATCTTATCTTGTAAGGAGTATTGCTGGCCCATTACACTGGTTAATGGGGCGAATATTTCTTTAAGGCAAATCAGTTCGAGCTGGTGATTCGTTATTGTTTTTTCTTTCTGTATTTGGCATTTTGTTTATATGCTTTTGGCGTAGTTTTTTGCTCAAAACTGTTGCAACTTTATAAATATCCGAATAAACCACCCTTGTTAATATATGACATCTTTTGATATTCTAAAGCTAATTTTTCAACAAATCCAGATCTACTTTAAAAAACACACTATTCTTTTTTCAATCCAATGAATTATCAAATTTTAGGTATAAATGGTGAAATAAATTACTAAGACCCATATCCTCGTATTATTTAAGAAAATCTATACAAAATTACTTAAGATAATTGCTATATTAGAAAAACTCATCAATTTGTATATAATTAAAAAATAATCATATACTTACGATTTGATATAATATAATTGACATATTGATTTTTAATTATTAGTATCGAATAGATTAAAATTAGAATCAAACTTTTAAAGCTAAAAAAATTCAAAAACATAGAAAATATATTAAATTTTAGCATAAGTTCTAGATAAAAGAAGCAAAGCATAATAATTAGATTTATTAAGATAATATGAAATCTCAAGTTTGGAAATCAATTAGCCCTCTTTGAGAGAAAGAGTTTATCAAAAAAGGAGGGACATCTAATCACATCCCGCAAAATACATATTACTAATAATAATTATGTCGCAAATTCATTTATCATTTAAATTAAGTAAATAAATACAAACAAACAAATATAAAAAATCGAGAGAAATAAATAAAGTGCCATGTTGACTTACCATATAATTGAGAATTCCAATTTTCTTTTGTAAATTATCCTACTCCATATCCGTAACACCAAAATATTAATTTAAATCAAAGATAAAGTATCAATAATTTACAATTTTAAGAGATGAAGAATTCTTAAAATAACAATTAAGATAATCAAATTAATGACTTGGAACATATGTCTAAATGCTCATATAATATAAATAAGAAAATAAGTATTTAAGTCACAATAGAGCAAAAATTAACCTGTCGACCATATTATCTACATAAAAAAGAGATTGAGGCATAAGGTTTGACATCAATGAAATATATAAGTGATATATATTAATTAAAACAAAACTATCCAAATCTATGATGCACGGACACGGACACGGGGACACGGACACGACACGACACGGACACGGCGACACGGAAAATCTCAAAATTTTAGGACACGACGCGGCTCTGACACAGCTACTAAAAAATATATTATATTATGTTATATATTTATAATTTATTAAATTAAAGTATATGATAGAGAAATAGTAATATTCATCGTTACAACAAGTATCTTTTAAAATCAAATACATGATTAAAATAAAAAGAATTCATCATTATTCAAATGTCTAAATACAAGCAAGTAAAAGAGTTAACACAAATTATAAAATATAGTTAAAAAAATTATTTGTTATTTTCAGTTTTTCCACTAATTTTTTAAAAATTTTAAAAAAGACCCCATTTGTACTTTGTAATATATCAAAAATGCCCCAGCCGTGTCCCAACCGTGTCCGACACGCCCTTCAGCCGTGTCAGAATTTTTTTTTTTTTTTTGAATTTTCGGACACGGCTTTGGCCGTGTCGGACACGTGTCGGGGCCGTGTCGGAGCCGTGTCCGACACTGCACCGAAGCATTTTTTGCCGTGTTCGTGCTTCCTAGATCCAAATGTATATGTAGCATCTTGACCAAAACTGACAAATACTTATGTGAACATATATTTAAGAGATTGAGATCACTTAATTACACCAAACATGCTCTTTCACTATTTTAGATGAAAAATAAATTTACTAATTTGCAAAATTAAATTTTTTTTTTGTGTATATAAATTTATAAGCAGCTAATCTACCAACTCTTTTCATTTCACACATTAATTTTTTTAATTCTTTGTGAGAGTTAAGTTGATAGTATCAAAAGTCGCATCATGAACTACAACATCGTTGGGTAAATATCTAGAGAGTGATCGCATATATGGAGGTATTAAAAAAGAAGAACAACTTTTTATGTTCACATAAGCAATTGTGTATTTAGAGTATTCCATAAAAATAATATTTAAAAATTCTTAGCTTAAATTAAAGTATTTACTTAACTATAATTTAGCTTAATTGAAAGCTGTAATTGCCAACTTAAGGAAAAATTTGTTACCTGATGCAAAATTCTTGCGATTAGTGTGGAGTTATGAAGCAATCGTTAATAAAATATTTAATAATAATGTAAAGCAATTAGTTATAATATTTAATTTAATAACATATCATGAAGCCCTCGTCAATCAAAATTGGCCTCTTCCTCATTTCCTCCATCTCAAAAAACAAACCATGCAAAATCAACTTGTTTTAAACGGCCAAGAAGTGGAAACTCGAATCAAAACTCTCCCAGTTAACCCAACAGATTAAAGAGG
Source organism: Petrea volubilis (assembly GCA_026212405.1). Lineage (NCBI taxonomy): Eukaryota > Viridiplantae > Streptophyta > Magnoliopsida > Lamiales > Verbenaceae > Petrea > Petrea volubilis. The sequence goes on from JAOWBU010000055.1 coordinate 34,311, forward strand.
AATGATAAATATGTGTGTGTGTGTGTGTGTGTGTATTATTAGCTGTAAGATGATTTAGCTTGCAAGTAATATGATTTAGAATAGATAATTGAAATCATTAAATAAGGAAACATGTCTTTGTGCCAAAATGGAGAAAAATAAGTAAACCAACTCATGATTCACATGGGAAAGTAATAGGAGTAGGGTTTGGTTTTCGTTTTAAATAATATTGTATGATATGATAATAAGCAAATATAAATACTGTAAATTTTTTTGATGGAAATATAAACACCATAAATAATATATATAGATATGGAGTAAATGGTATACAAAATTTAATTTATCTATACATATGTAAATGTATTTTTGTCTTATTTTTTTGTATAGACCAATTTCATGGATTTTGAGTTCAACTTAATAAATTTAATTAATTATAATCTAGTTTGATAAATTAAGTTTACCAAAATGAAGGAATGAAATCATCAACCACACAATCCATGTGAAAAATTTACAAATTTAATGGGCTGATAATGCTCCTAAATTACATATGCAAAGTTCAATTGAATATATTTATGACTTAAATATGTAGAACGTTTATATATACAAAACGTTGAATGAGTTGATAATATACAACCAAACATGTGCACAATTTGTATGAATTTATTTATTACATATATATATATATATGTGTGTGTGTGAAAAACACAAATTATATATAATGGCAACATGAAATTGGGCCAAAACTAAGGAAAAAAACAGAAGTTGAAAATTACAATTAAGATATTGAATTTAATGGTTTAAAACATATATTGGAATATTCATATCATATAAATAAGAAAATAAGTATAAACTGGACACAAGGAGTAAATAGAACTTGTCCGTCTAAGAAATAAATTGACACATAATGTGGGCATCATTTTAAATATATATATATATATATATATGTATATGATTTTATAAAAAGATCCACAAATAAAAATATCTTATAAATTTATGCCAGACAACAAAATAAATGGTCCATATAGATAGAAAGAGATAATCAAATACTCAAGATTAATGTTATGAAAGATTTCGCAATAGCCAATCAAACTATATCCCAAAACAAAAGACAATGATTTAGTTAAGAAAAAAATATCATAATATAAAAGACGAAATCATGCATTCAGAGTGGTTCATATTTCAAAGTCCAAGTATAAACCTTATTGAGAGAACTCAAAAATTCACTTGAATATTAGAAGACAAAGTCAGACGCTCTCAGTTATTTCAATACTACACTTGAAATAGTAGATGGCTATAATGGAACCAATGATCAATTTTCGTAACCAAAGACTACAACACATGAAACTAATATTACCTAACCATCACAAAAAAAGAAAGAAAGAAACTAATATCACCTACGGTTGAAACTTTTTATGATTATCATATATAGTTTACCAATATGAACAATTGAAATAATTACCATACAGTCCGTTTGGAAGATTTAAGGGATTATTAGGCAGAAAATATAATTCAATTATTATTTAGATCAAAAAACTTAACAAAAATGCCGAAACAATTTATAAAGGTACTTTTTCATCATTGTATAGATACAAAGATATTATGCAAATTGCAAAACTAATTTCGTTGACCAATTTCATTGGTCTCAATAATTTAGTTCACTTATACCTAAAATTTGATAATCCATTTACACTGAAGAAGCATAGTGTATTCTTCAAAGTAGGTTTAGATCTTATGTCGTTATTTCTGATAATGCGTTATTTTGACATAGTTTTAGGCCACAATTGTACTTGTTTTGATTAACTTTGGATTTTAAATTTGCTAAAATTTCATAAAAATTAATTTTTACTTGCCACAAGTGATAATTGATGAAAAGGACCTAAAAAGAGGCCTAAAGGTGATAAAAAGTGCAGAGCGATGTTGTACAAAGAAGTTGGAAGGTTAAACATGGAAATAATTACGTTCGTCACATAAGGCGTGATCACGCCTTAATTATAAGCTGAAATTCTTACGTGTGAATAGAAGGAAGAATCTCGTTATGCAAGAGTTCGACTCAGAAACAAATTCCTATCTTGCCTACAATTCTTAAGATTTTTCAAAAAATTATCCTAGACATGTTATGAATTTGATATAGGGTTTGAGCCCTATATACACACGATTGTATAGCATTGTCTAGAAATCTTTTTCTAATTTTAGTTATACTCCATAATTTTCAGCTTTTATATTTTTATTGTTATTATGGCCATGCGTGACTAAACTACTTTATTCAGTCAAGGAGTAATTCAAACCAATATTTTATTCAAGGATTGTGAGATCTAATCGGTTTGCTTGTCTTTCAATTTTATGTAGTATTTGTGTATTTTTCTGTATTTTTTGAAAAAACTTCATCTCTTATTATTGTTTTGTTAGTTGTGCAATTAGGGCCCATTGTTCAATTAATTTAACTTCATAGTTCTAATTGAGGAAATTGAATCCGTAATTGTTTGATTGAATCAACACAAGTAGAAAGTAGTATAATTCGTTACACTACGGAAAATACACAATCTAGTTTCGAACAACCACGTTTGTAGGTTTGTTGGCTAGAATTTGGGTCTTTCTAGTTTTTAATGCTGTTAACGAGTTAAATCCTATTGTTCGACTAGGGTTATTCGTTAATTATATAGGGATTATTCATTTCGTTCGTATATTTAGTCTATTATTAAGGAAAGATTAGGTTGGACGAGTTCTCTGAAGGTTATAACCAATCTATTGCATGAATTAAAAGCTATTTTTGAATCAATGATCAATCCATGAAAACGTTGCGCGAAGAATTACCCTTGACTGAGTCTTCATTCCTATAAGTTTGTTTTAAATTTATTTCTTGCACTTGTTTTATTTTGTTAAGTTTTTACTCAAAATCCCCCTCTTTTTACTTTATTTTGCACTCTTGGTTATCTAGGAATTTATCAATAGTTATTCCCTATGGGGATCGACCTTTCTCACCCTATCTACAAATTAATTTTGTAGTTAGAGGAATAGTTTGGTGGATTTGACACCCATCAATGTCTCAAACTTATATAGCGATCCAGATTGCCAAAGATGGGTTCTCTGTTTTTAGTTTATTATCACCGTACTTTAAAAGTTGATTAAATAGTTGAATGAAAGGCCTAAAACACAACATCAATCAAAGAATTTTGAAATCTTCTTATAATTGATAAAAGAATGTCAAACTATTACACCTACGTGCAATTTATGACGTTATAACAAATTTGTGCTAAAAGTTTATGTATCACTGAATAAAATAAACAAATATAAATAGATATACAAAGGACAAAACAATAGAAAAAGTGAGCACAGAAGTCAAATAGACTTGCTACAAAATCAAAAGTTACAATTGTTCATTTCAAACAAAACTTCAGATTTTCTTACAAATTCAACCTTGCTTATAGTCATAGAATAAAATATTAATTATTAGAAGTAAATATACACAATGTAATATATTTTTAAAGAAAATAAATTATCATTTACCAAGAGATGGTAGTATGATGGTACAGAATTTACTTTCTCTATATGTATGTAAACACATTTTTGTCTTATATATTTTTAGTATGAATTAATTTCATGGACTTTTTATTTAATTTAATAGATAAAATTAATTGTAACCAAGTTTGACAAATCAAGTTTACCAAAAATGAATGCTACTAAAATTATCAACCACACAACCTATATGAAATATTTAAGTATTTACTAGGTTTGTAGTATAGCTCAATCAGATGTGCATAATTTGATTGAATGTATATATATATATATATATATACATACATACATACATACATACATAAACACACACACATACACACACAAAAAAAATGTTACACAATATAAACATGTTTATGGTAAATGATTATGTGCATGATTTATATGAATTTTGTTTATGGCTTACACATAAATTATTATTATTATTATTATTATTATTATTATTATTATTATCATCATCATCATCATCATCATCATCATCATCATCATCATAGATAAAAAGTTTACATATGCGTGTGGTTGCAAATTTCGGCCAAATTCATATGTAATGACTAACAAGAATTTGGGCCAATATCAAGGAATTAATGAGTTTAAAATTGTTATTCAGATAATGACTTAAATCATATGTATACATATAACATTATATATATATATATAGATAGTTAGATACTATATAATGTATAGAAATAATAAATAGGAGTTAATTAACGCAAAACAGTCCAGCTAAAAGGTAATTACAACTCAAGGATATTAAATAATGAAAATAACTTATATATGAAATTTAGTAGACTTTTATTTACATGTGTAGTTGAATATTATTGGTCAAAATATGAAAATAATAATTTATAACATTAAATGTGAAAGGACTAAGCAATATCAAGGAAATCATTATTTAGATCAAAACAAGAGTTGTCATTATGAGAAGCCTATATACAAGCACATGTCTATATATATATATATATATATATATGTACATTTGCACTAATTGATAAAGAGCTAATAATAACTAATCAACGAATATAATTATTAATTAGATTTACGAAAATAATTAATTATAAGGAGTAATTTAAGGAGTTAAAGATATTGCTTTAAAAAAAAATGCTATTACACAATTTTAATCATTAAAAGGTTTTAATTTGAATTAAATTGTCAAAGTGTAAAAATGAAAACGTCTTATATGGAAAAATAATGAAAGGAGAACTTGTCCATATTATCCACATAAGTAAGAGATGTACGTATAAGGTGGACACTTTTTATTTTTTGACGGTAAAAGCAAATCTCTTATTATTCAACCAATGTTTGCGGTTACAAGAGTAGCTGCACGAGCAGGAAAATTTGCCAATCCCTGTGCATTGGGATAAGCATTCCTAGCAAACCAATGTGCCACCTTATTTCCAGAACGGCCAACGTGGCTAATGTAAATGACTTCAAAATAAGAAAATAGTGCCATAATGTATGAAACGATGTGCCCTATAAAAGATAGATCATCTTCCTTGATTTTCAACCTTTTGATTAATGTGAGATTGTCACCCTCAAGGCAAAGTTGCACCATCCAGATTGTCTCGCATATTCTAGCACCTCGCAAGCTGCAAGAGCTTCAGCATGTATCGGGTCTCCAACATCCAGCAGTCTGTTTGTGCGCTAGCCAATGCAGCGGCTTTCATAGTCCCGGGCTATTATTCCAAACCCAGCCTACTTTGTTTCCGAAAACCATGCCCCGTCAAAATTCAACTTCGTGACTCCCTCAGCTGGAGGCGTCTAATGCTCGACCAGGTTTGGAATCGATGGAGGTGATAGTGCTTGCCGTGAATCATTAAAATGGTGCTGGAAATTGGACACAAATTGAGCCATCTCATATGGATTAGGATTAATGCTGTCATGGATTCCCCGATTCCTAGCATGCCAAGTGGCCAAGTTGTAATAAAAAAGTTTACCCCACTATTCTGGGTCTAGTTCGTCTTCAACCTGGGTCAGCCATTGCACAGGATCATGGGAATTGGATAACACAATATGCTATGGTAAAGCTGTTAGTGCCCAAACCTATCGTGCGATCGCAAAACACCAAGATGTGAAACACATCCTCCGAGCCATTGTTACAAGCGGCACAAGTGTCACAACTCACACATCTTCGTCTGTACAAAATTTTGCCAGTCAGTAAAATATCTCTACCTACAAGCCAAGCAAAAACTTGAATTTTCGGGGGCACATGACCGTTCCATAGTGTTAGTTTTGCATAGGCCTTGGAATGCTTACGCAGCGAAAATATAAAAAATTTAACACATAACTATTATGTATAAATGCATCCTGTTGCTATTGCAACATGGATCTTATGCAAATAGCAAACACGTTTATTAAAGTTCAAAAGAAATTATACCTTATAAGCCTTCCGTTTGATGTAGGGAATTATCGTATTCAAATACGAATCATCCTTGGAGTCCCGACTTGATCGCATCCACGAACCCGAATATATCCACGTGAATAGGAGCCAAAGTATTCTCCCTCTAAAGATAGTTCACATGAATGGATCTCCTCTGGTTCTGGATTCTATGTTGGAATCGAATCGAAAACCATATAGTTGTGTATGAAACTACATGTATTCTAACTTTTAGAATAATTCCTAAACTCTTTTACGAATAAATTGAGAAGGGTGGATTTATTTTTTAAGCATATTTTGATTCTATGACCCTCAATTGACCAAGAATCAAAATCGCATAAAAATAGATCAAGAAGGGGTGGGGGGGGGGGGCGGGGGGTTCTTTCCAGGCTTTTTATTCTTCTGTTCTGCTGCCAAGCTCACGGCTCAAAAGTAGAAAAACTGATTAATCCAAAAATCCCAATCCATACATATGATATATATATACACGTATGTCTTTTACTATAACAGATCTTATCATCTTCCGTCCACATCTACATATATATATATATACGTATAGTAACATTATATATATAGATATCTCTACGTTCTATGTATATCCCTGTATATATTATACACCTTCTGTTGTATGTATCCATATATATATATATATATATAACCTTTTTAATCTATTCCCCTCTCTTAAGAAATAGATCACCTCTTGATTTCTACTTTAATTAGGATAAGAATCTCTATTCTTATGTTAATTATAAATCAATGATTAAATTTTTATTTAATTAATTTAATCAATTAATTCTAAATTAATTGATTTTTCGATCAATTTTGCTAAATTGATTTTATCCACCAAATTAATTAATGGGTTTGACGTCCAATTAGATTAACACTTTAACTTTATTTAATTAAACTAGCTATTTAATTTAACTGAGCCCATCAATTAACTTAATATATTCTATTGATCAATTAAAACTTAATTAATTAATGCATTGGGCCGTCAAGCCCAAAATTAACTTTTTTATTTAATTTACTTAAATCAACTTATTGATTCAATTAAATCCATCAATTAATTAATTAACTTAATGATAAGCTTAAATTGTATGCCATTTCTTGGGTAAACTACGTAGGTTTTATTTGATTTTTAGTAAGAGTTTAAAATTCTTCGTATGAAATTTGTGCTATTTTTAATAAAACCTTAATTTGATCAAATTAAAGTATATTGCACCCTTAAATCACATATTGTTCAAGGTTTTGATGCCTAAATTATACCCACAAGAGTTTCATGATGTTATTGTAGGAAATCGGGACCGAAACCAAGTTGAGAAAGTGTCATGTATACTAAGACGGCCAAAGCCGTAACAAATTCACGAAGCCGTCCCGATCAAGGCAGTTCAAGGTAAAAAGGTTCGAAACGGGACGGCAACCGCCCTGATCAAATCGGGACGGCCTAACCGTCCCGTGTCGCGCGGCCGTCCAGATTTGTCCAGAAATGATTATTGATGTCCGATTTAAGCCGTCCCAACTGATGAAGTCGTCCTGTCCCGTTCAGTAGTTGGTAAAAGCCTTCGATTTTGGACGGTTTAAGCCGTCCCACCATGTGAAGCTGTCCCGATTCAATCTATCAAAAGGAAACCCTTTTTATTAGGGTTTTGGCATTAGCAGCCCTACATCTATTTAAGGGACGTTTTATGCACTAATTGGGGGATTTTTTTCAGCTGAGAATTCAAGGAGAATTCAAGGGCAAAAGCTTAGGAATGGTGACAATTCAAAAGCCAAGCTCCTCCATCCATCAAATTGATCGTCAAAAGCCGAGTTTGCTTATGTTTTCTTTTACTTTCATTATGTTCTTGTTTTGTTTTTTTTCCGCTATGTCTAACTAATTAAATCATAGGGTTCTAGGCTAAGTTGTTGATGAAACCCTTGTGATTTTTGTTGAACTTTTTTGATTTTTATTTTACGTACTTCCTATCTATAATTCTAGGTTTTTATTACTTGTGAATTTTTGGCCAATCTTTTCAAGCGTTGAGATTTTATATTCGACTACGAAATGGTGTGTATAAAATCTGACTATTTGTGTTATAGACATAGGGGACGCATAAATTAGAAATAATCGTGCTCTTGTGCAATCGGTTAGGTTAATTTGCAAGGACTTTTTAACTAACACAATTCTTGTGCACAATGGGCCAAGGGATCCATATGTGATCATGAAAGTAGACACATAGCATTCCTAGGCACGTTTGTTTTACTTTCGAAAGGAAATTACAAATATTTCCGTGAGTTGGATTGTGGGAAAGTGTATTAATTAAAATCAATGGAAGTTTAATTGATCACAAGGAGGAATTCAATCAACGATACCTAGGCCCTAGCTAGTTTTATGATTTATCTGCTTTGATTTAGTTGTTTGTTTTTATTTCATCTTATCCCGATAAATTTTCGAAGCTTAAACAATAGAAAACTTATAAGTTTGGTGCTTGGTAGACCATTCCTCGTGGGAACGATACTCTTACTTTCACTTTATTACTTGAGCGATCCGTACACTTGCGGAAAATACGCAACACTTAATCAATCGAATATATTCTATCTCAATCCTAAACGTTTCATATATGTTTATGAGTTTATCCATTTATTTGTGTATGAATCCTTAGGTTCACCAATCGATTAGAAATGGGCTCGTAATTTGTTGCGATATTTTTAGATGAAAAATTCATCAATCGATTTAATTAAACTCATTTAAATAATCACTTATGAATTATAACTCTTTTTAATCCAATAGTACCCATCTATCATAGTCAATGTCTAACAACAAGCCCGCAACGTCTAGTCAATAGGAGAAGTATAATGCCTGAACCTGTCCGCTTACGATTACTGTGGAAATACATTCCCTCCATTATCTAATCTCCCTGATTGAGGTTTAGGATCTATCAAAAATCCATTTAACCTCAATCTTGTGGTTCTTATGTACAATTTGTCTTTTCGACAATCGATCTAGAAAACTCATTTTTAATCGTTGTCTCTACTGTAACCACAGATTTTTCTAGACTAGTTAAAATAGAACACATAAGAGATTCACTTACTCTACAAGGTAAATAAATATATTCTTTATTGACTCTCATAAATCTTCATATATGGGAGATCACCAAACACAGGCGCCTTAAGACCTACCATGGGGTCGGTACCTACATCAAAGTATAATTGCACGTGTACAAGATTACTATGGAGCCTCAAGTCTAAGGACTAATTAATAAGTTGAGAAGCAATCCTAATTTGATGTGCAACTAGTGCTCCCATTTAGGTGTTCTTCGGTGGGATCCTCAGTGAACTCATTCTTTAATGAGCACCTACTTATGCATATGAATATCTCTACGTTCAATGTTTATGAAACAAGACATCATCCCATTTGAGATATGTCTCAAATACAAGTTAAAGAGTCATGTTAATGCTCCTGGTATTTGTTAGACTCTTCAACTTAGAGTGATTTAGATCACGTCTTAGAGAATTGTGTCAAGACCTCCATCTTTATACGACGCCAAGCCCTATAACCTTATGTGATCCAGGAGCTTCAACTACATGTATATAGATTTTACTCAAGTATAAATTACACATTATGATGAAAGTGGCCAAAAAGTATAAGCTTTCATTTCTATTATTAATTGAAAAGACTGTTTGTTATGAAGAATATTTAAAAGTATCGCCAATCTCATTGGTTTACTAGGCACTACTATAACACATAGTTTCTTCTAGAGAATAGTCCCTATTCCAGTCGAAAATGAAGTCCCGTGTTGATTAAGCTGCAAGACGAGATGGTACGTGCTATGAACCAAAAAATGCCCATCTTACGTGAAGTGCCACCGGTCACGTGAATAGGTGTGGAGCAATGGGGTTTTCAAGATCAGTTCAACATCTTCTTCCTAAAAAATTGCAGCAACTAGTTCCTTGTTCCATTTATTGGTCTCGGGGTGGATGAGTTGATTGCCGTTACAGTGAGTGGAGGCTACTTGGAGGAGTGATCTTTCTGAATAATGTTGGACTATTAACCCACCTGTCTTCCAAGATCCTAACTTTGTTACAAGTGCTGATTCACCATTGAGATCCTGTCAAGATGATAGGTCGAGCTCCCCAAACCTCTGTCCACACGAAGGATGGTCTGAATCCTAGCCGAGAATCCAGAAAATTGCAATGGGAAAATAACATCCTTTGAGTACATGTCCTGCTAGACCATCCGTGATCAAACACTAAGCTTGCTTAGCGAGTAGAGCTTCATTGAAGGCCTTTAGTGATCGAAATCCCAGCCCCCCTTATTGTTTGATTTACATAATTTGGATCATGAAAGTCCATGTACCTTGTTTTTGCCTTTGTTGCTCCACCAAAATTTAGCCATTATCCCCTCTAGTTCCGAAATAAAAGTCGTTGGTATCTTAAAGCATGACATAGAGTATGTCGGAATTGATTGCAATACGACCTTTATTATAATTTCCTTTCCCACAGAAGAAAGTGACTTTTCAAATCAACCATCAATTTGTTTCCACAATCTGTTGCGAATAGACGCGAATAATGATTTCTTGGACTGACTCGCTCCCGCTGGTAAGCTAAGATACATGTTGTGTCTCTCTAGAAGACGCACCCCCAACGAGCCCGCTATTCATTGTTGAGGAACCACGTTGACATTCTAGCTAAATACCACTGAAGATTTACTTCAATTGATTTCTTCTCCCGAGATTCTGCCAAACATGAAAAGAACCTCTTTGATGCGCTCGATCAAATTAGGATTGGCCTCATAGCATATTAGTGTGTCATCGGCGAACAATAAATGAGTTACTCTGGGACTATGCTCGCTGATTGCAAAACCTCTGATATTATTGTTCGTCTCTTCATGCTGTATCAACACACTCAAAATTTCTGTGCAAAGAAAAAACAAATAAGGCTAAAGTGGGTCGCCTTGGTGTATCCCCCTTCTGGGATGTAGTGAACCAAATTACATACCATTTAGCAAGAACGAAAAGGACGTTGTTGATGCGCACGATATAACCCACTTTACAAACGAAAGGGGGAATCCCATTTTCAGCAAAACGGCTTTAGGAAAGGGCCATTCAATTTTATCTAATTTTAAAGCCATAAACCCCGCTTTTACTTTGGTTTTTAATTTAAGGAAATGGTTAATTTCATAAGCAACGAGCACATTATCCAAAATTAAATGACCTGGAACAAACGTCGACTGAGTTGGTGAGATAGTTTTATGAAGAAGAGGTTTTAGCTGCTTTGGAATATCTTTCCATGTTACTTTTTAAACATGTTACACACACTGATTGGAAAAAATTGTGATACTGACTCGGGTTTTGGAATTTTAGGGATGAGAACTAAGCGAATAAAATTAATAGCGCTTAAACTCATATCGTTATTCAAACAATCCAAAATAGTGACAATTAAATTAGGACCAAGAATGCGCTGGAATTTCTGAAAAAATAAAGGGGCATATCGTCTGGGTCTGGAGATTTTAAGGGAAACATTTGGCTGAGACCAGAGGATACTTTGTCGGCTTTGTATGGTGTCATGAGGCTTTCCACCATTTCTACATCTAGTCGCGGCTCCACAATATCTAGTGTTTCATCGATTAGTTCCTTCACCAGACTTCGTGATGTGAAAGCGTCAGGAAAGTAGTCGGATTTAATTTTTTGAACGTTCTGAATTTTTGCCCTCTAATGCCCGCTGTTATCTCTCAATCCCTTAACGGAATTCTGTTGGTATCGCTATGACGCTTTGGAATGGAAAAATGAAGTGTTGCGCTCACCTGAACAGAGCCAGTGCATTTTCCCCGTTGTTTCCAATAGACTTCCTCTGCATTTTGTAATTCTTCTAATTGTCTTCTTAATTCCTTTTCCTCGTGCCGTGACTCTACTGTGATAACTACATCCCGCAGCCTAATTATCTTTTCCTCAATCTCTTTAATCTTTTGTTTCGGCCTTAAGAAAATATCCCTATTCCAACGTACAAGTCTAGGACAGCAATTGCCCATCTTTTGAATCAATTTCTCCTCATTTGTACCATAGTGTACTGGAATGTCCCACTGATTCACCATAAGAGAAGCACATTCGTCTTGCTGCAGCCACATAGCTTTGAACCGCCAAGGTTTCTGCCCCCTACTATACTATTTTAGGTGCCAAAATTGTATTAATCAACGACATATGGTGATCTTAATGATACATCGAGATATGCCTAACTTTGGTCATAGGAAATCGGATACGCCAATCGTCATTGCCCAGGCCGCGATCCAATCTCTCCCGAACCATAAACAGACTCATTGTGTTACTGCTCTATGTGAAGGAGTCCCCTTCATATCCCAAATTGGAATGAGCCACATCATAGATAGCCCCCCAAAATGCCTAAATTAGAGATGGAGCTTGTGTTGGACAGCCGATCTTCTCCTTGTTACTTAATATTTCATTGAAATCTCCTGCACAAATCCAAGGGGCTGATTTGTGTCGACTTAAATGATGCAATAATTTCCATGACACATGGCGATTCTGGGATAGAGGCTCTCCATAATGTTAGAACTTTAAAAAAACTCTCAAAGATGAAGAAAAACTCAAACATGTAGGTAAACAAAAAGTCTGCAGAGAAGAGTGAGTTCATTCATACACTTTTCAGGCTTACATACTTAGGTTATATGCACAAAAGTTCAGCCATAGTGGTTGCACATGCCTTCCTACCTAATACATTGCATCAACACAAAAGTAAGATCCTGAATTTCCTTACCAACTATCAGTTTAGTACACCTTAACCCACACTTAACTTGTCTAAACAAGACAAACTATAATATAGCAGTACGCTGCTGTCATAAGATTAAAAGACACAAAATATTTTAATTATCTTGGAGTTTCTATAAAGAATTATCATTGCTTAACACTCCTCCTTGATATTCTTCTTTGAAACTCCAAGTCTTGATCTTAAGAACTCAAACTTGCCCTTTGGAAGGGCCTTTGTCATGATATCTGCAAGCTGAAATTTTGAGTTGCAGTGCATTAGATTTACTTCCTTCATCTTCTCAGCTTCCCTAATGGCATGATACTTCACATTGATGTACTTGGTTCTGCCATGCTGGATAGGATTTTTAGAAATAGCAATAGCAGACTTGTTGTCCACCCACATCACAATAGCTTCCTCTTGATTTAGCCCCAAATCCTTCATCAATTTTCTTAACCAAATAGCTTGGTTTGTTGCTTCTGTTGCTGAAATATACTCAGCTTCAGCTGAGGATTGTGCTACAACTTCTTATTTCTTGGAATTCCAAGAAAAAAACACCACTTCCAAAGGAAAAAAACATAACCAGAGGTGCTCTTTGAGTCATCCACGCTTCCTGCCCAATCACTGTCAGAATAGCCAATGAGATTTTCACTTTCATTCTTCAAATAATGTACACCAAAGTCCACTGTCCCTTTGATATATCTTAGAACTCTTTTAGCAGCACCAAGGTGAGTTTGACTAGGAGAATGCATAAATCTTGACAAAAGACTTGCTGCAAACATTATATCTGGTCTTGTGGCACATAAGTACAAAAGACTTCCAATTAGGCTTCTATAAACAGAAGCATCTGCCTTGGATTCACCATCTTCTCTAGATAGCTTTTTATTTGCTATCAAGGGAGTTGCCATAGACTCAGCTTTCTCCATATGAAACTTTTTCAAAACTTCCCAAGCATATTTCCTTTGTGAAATGAAGATTCCAAGTTCATTCTGCTCAATCTCCATTCCAAGGAAATATTTCATTTCACCAAGATCTGACATTTCAAATTCCCTTTCCAAGTTCAACTTGAACTGATTTAAGGAGTTTTGATCACCGCCAGTGATCAACAAGTCATCAACATACAAGGACACAATAAGCTCCAATTGTGTTCCTGTTTTTTTCACATAAAGTGTTGCCTCATTGTCGCTTCTACAAAAGCCTTGCTGCTGCAAATATCTATCAATTTTGCTGTACCAGGCTCTAGGAGCTTGTTTTAAGCCATAAAGAGCCTTTTTCAACTTGTAAACTTGGTCTTCTTTTCCTTGGACTTGAAAACCTTTAGCTTGTTCAGCATAAATATCTTCTTCAAGCAGGCCATTCAAGAAAGCTGATTTAACATCAAGATGAAATATTTTCCAGCCAAGTTTTGCTGCTAAAGCCACCAACAATTTGATTGTATCATGTTGAGCCACAGGTGCAAATGTGTCAAAGAAATCCACCCCAGGCTGTTGTGCATATCCCTTTACAACTAACCTGGCCTTAAGTTTGTTTATAGAACCATCAGGATTAAGTTTGGTTCTATAAACCCATTTAACACTAATTACTCTTTGATTTTCTGGTCTTTCCACTAAGCTCCAAGTCCCATTTTTTTCAATCATGCTTATCTCTTCCAGCATTGCAACTAACCAACCTGTTTCGCTTGCAGATTCATTGTAGCCTCTTGGTTCAAGTGAAGCTATATTGCATTGTTCATAAATTTCAGCAAGTGTCCTTGTTCCTCTCACAGGAATATGATCATAATGATTACAATTTTCTGCTTCATCAGTTGCATCTTCTTCTTGAGAGAACATTTCTTTTAGTGATTCATTAGAATTTGCAACCATTTTCTTGTTCCAATTCCATTTATCAAGTTCATTAAACTTCACGTTTCTGCTAACTTGAATTTTTTCAGTTTTCAAGTTGAAAATTCTATAACCTTTGGCATCGCTGTCCCAAAAAAATGCCATTTTCTGCCTTGTGATCAAGTTTGTCTCTTTTCATTTCTGGAACAAGAGCATAGCAAACACATCCGAACACTTTGAGATGCTCTACAGATGGTTTCACTCCATGCCACATTTCAAATGGAGTTTTACCTTGTAAAGCTTTTGTTGGCAGCAAATTGAGCAAATAAATTGAGGTATTCACAGCTTCAGCCCAAAATTTCTTAGGCAAGTCTTTCTCAAATAGCAAGCACCTTGACATTTCCATCACTGATCTATTTTTCCTCTCACTTACCCCATTTTGTTGGGGAGTATATGGCATGGTCAATTGGTGATGAATGCCTTCCTTCTCACAAAGCAACTTGAACTTATTTGAGGTGTATTCTGCTCCATTGTTAGTTCTAAGCATCTTCAACTTGCAACCCGTTTGCTTTTCGACTAAACTCTTGAAATTTAAAAATGTAGCAAACACTTCAGATTTCATCTTTAGGAAGTACACCCAACAAAACCTTGAGTAATCATCAATAAACAATAGGAAATACTTATTCCCATTCAATGACAATTCACTAATAGGCCCACAAACATCAGAGTGCACAAGTTGTAACTTTTCAATAGCTCTCCACTTACTGTCATAAAATGGGAGCCTACATTATTTTCCAAACTGATATACACTACATACACCATTAATTTCATTAATGACAAGCAAGTCAAACACTAAATTCTTTGCACGCATGCTCATCAAGGTTGAATAGCTGAAATGGCCTAACCTTTTGTGCCAAAGCACAAATTTATCATGTGTGCTAGTATATGCCCGCAACTTTAACTCATTCCAGTTTAGATGAAAGCTCTTGTTTTTCATTTTCACTATCATCACCTTATTCCCAAAAGAATCTAAAATAGTGCATGACTCATTTTAAAAGTGCAAAGCATAATTTTTTTCAAGCATTTGCCCCACACTTAACAAATTTTGATCTATATTAGGAACATACAACACATTTGTAATGAGTTTAGTGCCTGAAAGTGTGTTGACAGAAACAACACCTTTTCCTTTCACCTCAACTTGCTTTCCATCCCCAATCTTCACCCACGAGTTGTATGATCTGTCCAACTCATGGAAAATTCCAGCGTCTTTTGTCATGTGGTTTGTGCAACCACTATCAATCAACCAAGTGTTTCTACTACATGTTGTGGCATAACATGTAGCAACAAATAGGTTTTCACCCTGTTGTTCATGAATTTCAACAACTTGAGCTTGCTGAGCTTGTTGTGCTTCTTGATTTTGTTTGTTTTTGCACATTTTTTCAATGTGGCCAAGTTGATTGCAACCTCTGCACTTCACACTAGGCCTGTACCAACAGAAATTTTTTGTAGGATTTGTTTTTTTACAATTTTGACAAGGTGGATACCTTCCTTTCTTGCCTCCCTTTTTGTGGTTGTTGTTCTTTTGTAGATCCTTTCCTTTTCTTTCACCAGATTGCTTCTTTCCACCTACATTGCTACTGCTTGCTAAGTTTTCCATCTTTTTTGCTAAAAAGGCTCCTTCTGTTAGCTCCTCCTGTCTTATGGTCCTTCTTTGCTCGATTGCTTGAAAAGTATTCACCACTTCATTAAGTGTTAATGTAGATAGATTCTTGGAGTCTTCTAGAGAAGAGATTTTTGGCTTAAACCTTTCTGGCACGCTGACTAGAACCTTGCTCACTATCCTTTTGTCCGGAAGATCTTCACCAAGCAGCCTCAACTTGTTAACAACCTTCATTAACCTATCTGAGTACTCTTGCATAGTCTCATTTTCTGTCATTCTTAAAATTTCAAACTCTCTCCACAAGTTCAGCACCTGAATCTGCCTTGTCCTTTCACTCCCTTGAAACTCTTCCTTCAACTGGTCCCAAGCTTGCTTTGCCGTTTCACAATTCATAATTCTGGTGAAAATGACATCTGATACAGAAGAATGAATTGCTGCAAGGGCCTTGTACTTCTTGGAGCATTCTTCACTATGTTGATGGATTTGAGCAAGAGTGGGGTTCTCTCTCAAAGGTGGAGGATCTCTATCAGTCTCCACTACCTCCCATAGGTCAAAGGCTCTCAGATATGCTTTTATCTTCACTGCCCAAACAGGGTAGTTTTCTCCACTGAAAACATGTGGTGTTGGACTTGAAAAACCTTTGGAAGCCATTAAACTGATTTTCAGGTTTCTGATGGTTTAGAAAGGAAGCTTTCCTAGTTTGGTTTTTTTTTTTTTCACTCACAGCCCCTTAAAGATCAGAGGGCTCTGATACCATGTTAGAACTTTCAAAAAACTCTCAAAGATGAAGAAGAACTCAAACATGTAGGTAAATAAAAAGTCTGCAGAGAAGAGTGAGTTCATTCATACACTTTTCAGGCTTACATACTAAGGTTATATGTACAAAAGTTCAGCCATAGTGGCTGCCCATGCCTTCCTACCTAATACATTGCATCAACACAAAAGTAAGATCCTGAATTTCCTTACCAACTATCAGTTTAGTACACCTAAACCCACACTTAACTTGTGTAAACAAGACAAACTATAATATAGTAGTACACTGCTGTCATAAGATTAAAAGACACAAAATATTTTAATTATCTTGGAGTTTCTATAAAGAATTATCATTGCTTAACACTCCTCCTTGATATGTTTCTTTGAAACTCCAAGTCTTGATCTTAAGAACTCAAACTTGCCCTTTGGAAGGGCCTTTGTCATGATATCTGCAAGCTGAAATTCTGAGTTGCAGTGCATTATTATCCACATAAAAGCTGATGAAACACTTATCCACATTATTATCAGTCAATAGAATTACGCATTGATGTGATTTTTTGAGTTTCCCAGCAAAGGAATAGTGATTTCCCTTCTCCATAAGAGTGCAAAGCCCCCACTCTGACCCAAAGGATCAAACGTAATACCAAAAAAACCAAAATGAACCATCAATCTTTCCATCTTCGACTTTTTGCAGCGCGTCTCTGAAGAAAGATGATGAGGGGTTATGTTGTTGGATTTCTTTGTCCAGCCCATGAAATGTCCAGGGCCCCCCAAGTCCCTGGCAATTCCAACAAAAGAGCTTCATTAGTTTCGGTCCGGTTGCAATAGAACTCTACCCATAAGCTTAGTACTTCCAGTTCTTTTCGAATTCTTCTGGGACTGGCTCGCCTTAATATCTCCCAAGCTATGGCCCAGGGAGAAGAAACACCGGTTGCATGGAGGCAGTCCCAATCAAGGATACGTTCGCCAAATTCATCGAAAAGGGGTCTGCCTGTGGTATAGTGTACAGGGCCTTCAATGAGAAGTGGGGTATATCCTGGCTGAGGCTACTGTGTTTTGATTTTTTAAAGGGTTGGGACACGAATAGGGCTGGTGGGTCATGAGCTGTATTGAGAATAGTTAGAACGGAGTCCGTCATAGGCCTCTTTCGGGTGATTCAAGCTCGAGTCAGTGGTACTTGTGTTTGGGCTTGGTGGTAGTTTTCTTTGTCTCCAATACAAAAGTCCATTGTTAGGGTTTGCAGGATATGGGCTGGTTGTGACTGCTTCAGATCGGGCAATACGAGAGGATCCTGATAAGCAATAGTATAGGATGATGTTCTATTATTTTGTGTGAGTGGGCTAGGGGTGGGGAGGGGGCGGGAGTGAAAGCAGGCTTCGTTTGGGCTTACAGGAGTGACTCTAGGTAGGGCTGGATCAGGTGTGGGCTTCGGTTTATGGATTTGTGTATGGGATATAGTTGGGTCACTGTTATCAGTTAAGGTAGGTGAGGTTCATAGGGTCAAGTAAGGTAGGTTGCTCATAAGGTGGATCTAACTCACAATCACTGGGATTGTTCAAGATCTCCGCGTTCTTCCCCCCTCGCCATGATATAAAAGAGGGCTACTTTAATTGAGCGTCTCCACCACTGAAGAAAATATTCTGGCGCTAGCCGGAAGCGGAAGTCGCCGCAGCTCTCAACCATGGTCCATACGGGCTATCCGTTCCTGAATCAGTGAAATCCTTTTAGAGTTTGAACGGGCATAGGCTGGTAAGGTGATCACAAAGTCCGCACCAGTAGAAGAAAATTTGAAGCTTCTTATAAGTGAACGTAACAAGAAGCTCCTCGCCAGAAGGGCCTCATAATTTCAGAACCCATCTTAATAGGATTGTATGATTCAGACTAACCAGGATCTGAAGACTATCACCCCACATTCATCCTGTTGACTCAAAATCCACATCTTTGAACCAACGAATTTGATTACCGATCTGTATCGCAACTTATCATGTCATTTTGCTAAGGGGTAGGTTGTGAACCTGAACATGGAAGTCACACCAATCTAGATCCACAGACATTGGATCACCGTTAACCTCCATATCAGATAGGACAATAAGTTGTTTTTCAAATAACCACGGGGTATTATTTAAGATGCTGTTTCCGGTCCAGGGGATGATTGAATCTCATCAGAAATCAACCACCTTCAAGTTGTTTCATCTCCAGCCCTTTCAATGGTTTAATCGCACGCATCATGGTGGTTTTAAAAAAATCAAAATTGAAGTTCCGTGTCACAAGAACCCATTCGACCAAGAAGGACGAGTTCTGCCCCCAGGCCACGCCCCTGCTGATAAGTCAAGCCCAGAATCTTCATCCTCTGTCAGCGATAGAACTTTTTTCATGTTTTCAATACTCCCCTCCATATCGAAACCCAATCGATGGAACACTGGAACCGTAGAATTGTAACTAGAGCACAATGATCACGAGTTGTGCGCTTTACCTCCTCTGCCAAAAGAGTATCTAGATGTAAAGAAGAAAATAAGGTTAAAACAAGAATGCAGAGTAGAATGACAAAAAAAAATGTTGATCAGCAGAAAAGGGGAATCAAAGTATCAAAGTAAAAAGTATCAAAGCTCCCAAAAAGACTTACAGAGAGAAAGGAACTCCCATTAGAGAGAACCTGAAGTAGAAAGTCCATCATTTTAACTATGGGTAATTGGCACATTGCACCCTCTAAATGCACTTGATTGACACAATACACCCTAAAATTTAAATCTTAGCATTTTGCACCCTTGAAAATACATTAGTTTCATACTTTGCACCCTTCACCCATTCCTATTAAAATTTTTCACCGAAAATAATATTTTGGCCAAAATAAAAATTGGTAAACTTGTTTTTTAATATGCTATATAAAAAAAATAACACTAAACAATTTGCTAATAGAATGAGAAAACTAGTAAAGTCCAATACTATGAAAAAGCCAAACAAACTAAATAAATATTAATAAGATATTAAATAAAAACAACAATATTAATAACTTTTAATCAAATTCTTATTCAATAGTAACAAAAGAATCTCAATTCACAACAACACACATGAGGAGGTTGAAGAAAGTCCCGAAAGATGAGACAAATATCTACGGGAAATAAGTTCTATAAAGGAAGGCGCATGCATCTTTTCCTATTCTACTTATTGATTTCAGTATGACTTTTTCAAGTTTACAGTTTATGATTGGTTGGCAATTTGCAAAATCACATATATAAATATTTTTGAGATATTTTGATCAAGCTCAACTTGGACGAGAATTAATTTGGATTAGTTGGTAATTCCCACCTTGAACTAAGGATTCTGCTATTAAAAAATAAAATAAAATAAAATAAACTCAACCACCGATTTCTAATCACCAACAACTGATTCAGTTCTACCTATGCCAATTGAAAAGTTACATTCACTCTTGTAGGAACATTAATTTGGTTGCCCATATTTATTTTTTGTTCTTATTAAATAGTTTATTGCAAAAAAACCAAAAAAAAAAAAAGAAAAAAAAACCAGCATAAGGAAAAAAAAAAACACCTGTACATGAACACTATAAAATTCAAATAGAGGTTGTGAATGTACTTAGATTAGGCCTTGATATCCTATGCGAATATGAAGTGCCCCTTTGTTAACATCCTCTTCTCTTAATATTTCTATGATTCTTTATAACCCAATTTTAATAGTCAAAATTATTCAATTTGTTGCTAGAAACTAGATGAAAGATAAATTGAGAAGAGCTTAAGTTGTCACTTTTCTTTCATTTTTTTCTCCACAATTTCTGTGTATTGTACTCTGGTTTTCAAGATGAAGTCAACATTGAGTTAGTTAGTTTATTCTATTTTATTTTTATATAGAATAATAAATACCAAGTTTGCCCCTTTTTATTTTGGTCAGAATATTATTTCCGGTAAAACAATTTCAATGGAAGTGGGTGGAGGGTGCAAAGTGCCTCATTAATGTATTTTGAAGGATGCAAAATACCTAAATTTAAATTTTAAGGTGCATTGTGCCAATTAAGTATATTTAAAGGGTGCAATGTGCCAATTGCCCTTTTAAATATATATATTATAAGTGATAAAAATAAATGAGCTTTTTGTTATTCATTTTTCGATAAATAAATATATTTAAAAATTATATAATAATAGAGTATGTTTCATCTCAATATTAATTTTGGTATACTAAAGGCAAGGAAGTTTATGTAGAATCAAAACTTTTTATTATTATTAAAGCAAATGATAAATATTGTAAATAAAACACTGATTTTGTTATTTTATTTGAATTCAATTTTAATCCATCTTATTTTAAATACTTGATAATTGTTGGGAACGTTTTGGCAAACATGAATCACAAATATACTTACTTTAATTTATATAAAAGGTACTTGAATTTCATACACCACAAAATTGAATTAAATGGGGTTATCCACAAATGCATTCACTTGGATAGCCTTAAAGTTTCTGAATTATATATATATATATATCTAATATATAATATTTCGCTATTGATGTAATGAATGTCATCTCATATTCTAGTGATTCGTATTTTTATCATCCAATTTGACTCCACAGAAAAGAGTTGCCTCAAAAATTGATACCTTGTGTTCATGTTTGAAAAAGATGTACGAAATTTATTTATATATATACACATTTAGATGTATCTTTCTCTTATTTTAGTAATAACTAATTTCATGGACTTTGAGCTTAGTTTAATTAATTAAATTAATTATAATATAGTTTGACGACTCAAGTTTATAAAAAATGAAACACTAAAATTATCAACCACGCGATCCATCTATAAGATTTATGTATTTAATGGGCTTTTAATATAACTAAATTACATTTGCACAATTTGATTGAATATATTTATGGCATATACATATATGTGTGTGTGTGTGTGTGTGTGTGTTTACAAAATGTTACACAATACAAATAAGTTTATGACAGATGATTATGTGTACAATTGATATGAATTTATTTATAGCATTTATAAAAATTATTATTATTATTATGGGCGGGGGGGGGGGGGGGGGGAAGAGAGAGAGAGAGAGAGAGAGAGAGAGAGAGAGAGAGAGACGTACATATAGATAAAAGTCGGTATATGCATGTGCTTCAGTGCTTGGAAATCATGGCATATACATAGATGATGATGATGATGATGATGATGATGATGATGATTACTATTATTATTATTATAGACATACAAATAGATATAAGTTGATATATGCACGTGCTTGAAAAATTGAGCAAAATTCATATATAGTGACTAATATAAACTTGGGCCAAAATCAAGGAAATAAATAGTTTCATATAATAATTAAGATAATGACATCACTCATATATATATATATGACATTATATATAGATACTAAATTATGTATAGGAACAATAAATAGGAGTTGATTAAGGAAAAATAGTTAAGATAAAAGATAATTATAATGCGATAATATAGAAAAATGGAAATATCTTATATATAGAATTTAGGAGACTTTTATTTATACCTTAGGTTGAATTTGATTGGTCAAAATATAAAAATAATATATGACATTAAAAGTGCAGAGACTAAGTAATCAAAAACATCATTATTAAAGTTAATAGAAAACTTGTCATATTGAGAAACTTTTATATATATAGATATATATATACAAAATCTAAAATTGTGCACTAATTGATAAAAGGGTTAGCTATTTTTATAAGAAATCATAAATATTTAGTAAGAACTAACACATTTTTAGAACTTTATTTATGATATATTTGTACTTGTAAGTATGATGTAATCATTCAAAATTTTTCATAATGATTTATGCAATTTATTATACTTTTTGACAACAAAATTGAGTTAGGATATTACATAATTAATTTAAATTATTGTTTGAATCATAATTATTATGTAACTTTAAAGCTAAATAATATATTATAATTTATAGGAATATATTGGGGTTAAAGAATTAAACAAAATCATTAATAATTGAAGAAAAAAATTCAATAATTACAGGGTTTTAAAAAAATTGACTATATTTATTGCAATGTGCATGAGGAGATATCAAAAAAGCTTAACAAATAAATATTACATAATTCATGTAAATTTATCATCATTTCAACCAATATAAGATTAATAAACACAAACAAAAAAAAAATTCTATTCAACCATTCCCTGTGTTTTGATACGATATACTATTCACATCAAACATTTTAATACATAAAGAAATATAATAAGAGAAGCATTTCACATTACATAACTGCATAATTAAGTTGAAAAAAAAATCAATAATCTAAATGTTACACACACCAAATGGATTTGATATCAAGAATCACATATTGAACAAATGAATATGAAATCAATTGATCTTCAAACTTGTTTCCTACCATAAAATAATATGAACACCAAAACGAAAAATAATAACCTTTAAAGTTAAAAAGAAAAAGACCTAAAAAGAGAAAAATATTTTATGATAATGCCTAATACAATATGGCTTTTGCAGCAAAAAAATAAAAATAAAGAAAGAAAAATATCAAAAATCAACTATTACTAGTATTAATAGTTTTTCAAAACATGAATTGGAGCATCACAGTCAAAGATCATCCACATTTAGATATGCCTCTGAATACAACTCTAGTTGAAAAAAAAAGACCTTAATAATTATAAGTCAAGCTAAATTTGATATCCAGTTTGGGTGTCGAGGTTGACAAGGGGAAGATTATGTGAGGGAAAAGTTTTGTCCAGACCTGGCTTGATAGCACCCAACCAATTATATAGCAAGTCTTAATACACTTACTATGTAATTGGCCATTCTTCCAAAACTGTACACTAATTTTGTGACAAGTGTAATACACTCAACATGTGATTAGTCTTAGTGTGGTTGAACCCTGTGTGGGCAAAAATATCCCTTATATGAGTCATTGTGAAAAACAAAAATTTTTGAATATATAAACTGAAAAGGGGATGTTTTCATTGAAAAAATAGGAAAGTAATTAAAGAAAAAAAATATAGGAATAACAAAAGAAATTGATACTGATTTTAAGGGAATGATTAGTTTAGTTATTATGCCACCTAAAATAAAAAAACTTTTATATACCAAATTTAAAGAAAAATTAGATGAAGTTAACTAATTGTGGAATATGGGAAAAATTATAATTTGTCCTGGTAAGAATTAACGCATTGTAAGAATAAAAATTTGAATGTGATATTAATTAGTGGCTTGAATGGTTAGATTTCATGTATATATGTCAATATATAAATACAAAGATTTGAGAAATTTATAATTTACTGTAATGATAATAACTAATAAGGGTATTTATATATAAAATTAGAAAGTTGGATATGAAAACCCAAATAATAAGACATAATTTATTTTTAAATGAAGAATGGTAAAAAATATATATAATACATTCAATTATGACAATTAACTACTTATCAAAATAAAATCATTTGCTAAATTATGAATATTAGAAAAACAAATTGTACATAAACTTAATTTGGGGAAACTTTAATTTTTATAAGAGAGCTTATTAAATTTTTATACTTTATTCTTTAAACTTATAATCTCACCCTCGATATCTTTTCATAAATCCAATGACATGATGAGTATATGATTTTGATACACACACATAACTAAAAGAAATATTGTTAGATAATGATATGATATATAATTAAAGTATTGATAGTATTTATTTAGACACGTGTATTTTAAATATGTTTTACAAATATAAAAAATAAATGATATAATGAAAATAAGGATTTGAAAGAATAAAGATATATTAATGAAAATATAGCAGCAATAATTAAAAACTTGAAACTCATAAAACTTAAATAAATTCTAAATATGGAAATATGTTTATATGGAAAAAAAGGGATAAAAATAAAGTGTCCACCTCAATGCCACATAAACATCATACCTGAAATAGGCTCATCATACCTTTTACTATATATTTATATATTAGTTATAGATACTACATAATGCATATGAACAATAAATAGGAGTTGATTAAAGAAAAATAGTTAAGGTAAAAGATAATTATAATACGATGATATTGAATAGCGAAAATGGCTTATATGTAGATTTTAGGAGACTTTTATTTACACATGTGGTTCAATTTAATTGGTCAAAATATGAAAATAATAATTTATGACATTAAATGTGAAAAGACTAAACAATAACTAAAGACATCATTAATTATTTGAATTAATTCATTACTTATCACATTGAGAAACTTACATGGTTATAAATACACACACACACACACACACACACATATATACATAATCTAAAAATTTGAGCTAGTTGATGCAACGTTAACAATTAGAAAAAGTAATGAATGGGTATAATTATAATTTGTGTTTAAGAAAATAATTAAGTATAGCAATTAAAGGAGTTAGAGATATATTATTGAAAATAATGGTATTAGGTCATTTCAATTATAGAAAGATTTTAATATGAAAATGTAAATATGGCAAACATTTTTTGTGACAAAATAATGAAACGACAACTTGTCCACCTCATTGTCCACATAAGCAAGAGATGAATGCATAAGATGAACGTCATTATATTTGTTTTTGAACTAGTTCTATGCCAAAAAAACATTAAAAGAAGAATATATATATATATATATATATATATTCTTGCTCATTTAACATTTATTAGCATTAAAATTTTCTCTTTTTTTAATGTGATTGTACGCATTGAAATTTTATACCAAATATAAATTGATATGTGTAATATTTCTTTTAAAAAAAATATTCAATTACACTTTTATTTATATTTTGGAATCTTTCAAAATTAAATTCTAAAATTAAATAAATTACTTAATTGGTTATTAAATCAAATATTACCATGTTCCAAAATTTGGAAATAGAAGTCATATGTTGCAACTAAGGATGTTAAATATTGCTATTGTGGCAATTCAAATCACATTTCGTGATCAAGGTAGTAAATTGTTACCAAATATTGAAAGGTCAATTAGATTGTGTGACATTGTTAATTGAATATAGCAAGAATTCATCTCCTACACCTATAAATATGAGTTTTCTCTACAAGCCAAAGACACACAACTAGAAGAGATACACAAGAAGAAGTCTTCCTTCAAAGAAGTCTTGTAATCCTCTCAAGTCAAATATGTGGTGATCAAGGCAAAGTTCTCGATGTTCTTCACAAAGATCATCCAAACCAAGACGTTCAATTTGCAGATAAGGTGGTAAGCTAGCAAATCGATGCTCTTACCAAATTTACATCAAATCAAGTCCACGGCATTCTTCGCAGCGTTCATCAAAATTCTCAGCATTTGATTCAGAATCAAGCTCCTAAGCCTACAAATCATGTTATTGAAAATCAAATCAAGTTCCAATTAAAAAGATCAAATACGAAATCCGCTCCAGAAATTTGAATTTTTAAATTCCCAAAAATCATGAAGGAGAATTAGGGGATCAATTAGAGATTGTACCCACATAATTTTATTTAATTTTTGAAATTTGATTTTTATTATTTGCCTTTCTTCTAATTAAATAGACATGAAAATTTGTATTATAGATTTTTAGCATGCTCAGTAGGACCATCTCTACCTCTGATCTCTTCCTTTGATCAAGAAGTTTTCCAAATATCAAGTGGTGACCTACAACAACACAAAGTTTGAGGTCGCAACTTCACAAATTGCGAACATTGCAATAGAAAATTTTAGCTTCACTGCAAGTAATATATCTAAGAAGCAGCAAACACCATTTTATGGCTTGCCTGCTTGAAGGTGCTGATAAAATTCCACCACATCTTGATAAGTCAGATGAAGATAATGGATATGAGCCCATGCCATATACTTCTCATTCAACAGCAAGCTCTTCAAGCGTAGCATTAGCCATGGTAACAAGCGCAACAACATTGGAGGAACAAACTACAAGTTTGACAAAGGCTATCGAAGGACTCACCAAACATGTTCAAAAACAAGACTCCAAAATCTTAGAGTTGATGAATAAAGTTGACCATGTCGAGGCCAACCACGTCATAGAGAAGCAAACTGAAGCTTAAAATGAAGCCAAAACATCTATGAACCAACAAGAAGGGGAAAGAGGAAAGTCCTTAATTCAAGAACTGTGAATCTCAGCGGATGGACTAATTCGCATTGACCAACTCAATGAGTTCATCACGAAAACCCTCGAAGACAAGTTTGACAGAAACTCTAAGTCAACTATGTCATATGCTAAGCCATACTCCCATAGGATTAACAATGTGAAGACACCAGTTGGCTATCAACCTTTTAAGTTTCAACACTTCGACAGCAAAAGTAATCTAATGCAACATGTGGCTCATTTCATCAAGACATGCAACAATGTCGGTACCCATGGAGATCACTTGGTGAAGCAGTTTGTTCAATCGTTGCAAGGGAACGTGTTTGACTAGTACACTGACTTGGAGGCTAACTTTATTGACATTTGGGGGCAACTCCAGCACGAACTCTTCAACCTCTTTTACAGTACTCAATGGATAGTAAGCATGATTGAGCTCACCAATTTCGTTAATGGAAGGAAGTGCCTGTTATCGACTATATCAACCGCTGGAGAAATTTGAGCCTCAACCGTAAAGATTGACTATTCGAGACTTCGGCTATTGAGATGTGCATCCAAGGAATGCATTACAGCCTCTAACAAATCCTTCAGGGGATCCAATCTAAGATGTTTGAAGCGCTAGCTACCAGAGCCCATGACATGGAGTTAGGCATGCTGACAAGTGGAGTTGAAGAGCCACCTATCCAAGAGCCTCGAAAGTTCAAAGATAGACAAGAAGTCAACAAAGGGGTCAAGTCTCATTTCGAAGCTCAAACTGAAGAAGCCATGGCGGCAATACACAACGCCTATCAAATTCAAGCTTGGTGAAAAGAGGGACGTCAATCAAGATAGAGGATGGACAAAATTGACTTTGAAAGAGATGCAAGCGAAAGAGTATTTTTTCCTCAATTCAAATGTTTCTGGCATATTTGATGATTTGCTTGATGCAAACCTCGTTGAATTGCCTAAAATGAAATAACCCGATGAAGTTGGAAGGACTGGTGATCTAAAATACTAAAAATACCACCGGTTGATAGGACACCCAATTCATGATTGCTTCATATTCAAAGATAAAGTGCTGCAATTGGCTCGGCAATGAAAGATCTCGCTTGAAGAAGACAATGCTGCAATAAAATGGCCACAACGAAATCTACAACAAGGATGCTTAAGCAACGTTATGAAGAATGCAATATGATGATGAAAAAGAATTTTTCGCTAAGAAAGATCATCTTGATGCCATAGTTGATATGCCAACAATGTCCTCTACCAATGCAATTTGTTGTTAGGCTCTAAGCTACGGAGCACTTCTAATAAGAAGCAAGACAAGTGCTCCTTGATACGACCATAAATTGTCTGAAATGACAAAAAAATAAAATGAATTGCTCTTTCATATGATTATAAACTATCTATAAATTCATGTGAATACTCCTTAACATGAGTATAAAATGTTTGAAAATTTAAATCAAGACTCCACGATATGAGTATAAATTATCTAATAAGTTCAAATCTAAGTCAAGACTCCTTGACACGAGTATAAACTATCTACAAATTCAAGTGAAGACTTATTGATACGAGTATAAACTATCTAATAATAAATTCAAACTCAAGTGAAGAGTCCTTGGTACGAGTATAAACTATCTACAAATTCAAGCTCAAATGAATGATCCTTGATATGAGTTTAGACTATCTAAAAATTGATATTTATATGCTTCTTGATAAGAGCATAAACTGTTAGCAAAGCTCCTAGATATGGATATAAACTATCTACAAATCCAAAATCAAATGAACACTCCTTGATACGAGTATAAACTATCTAACAATTTCAAATTCAAGCTCAAGTCAATACTCCTTAGTACAAGTATAAACTATCTAAGAAATTCAAGTTCAAATGAAGACTCAATGATATGAGAATGAACTATCTTCAAACTCAAATTCAAATGAAGGCTCCTTAATACAAGTTTTAACTATTTACAAATTGATGTTTAAGTACTACTTGATATGAGTATAAACTATCTACAAATCCAAATGAAGGCTCCCGATATGAGTTTAAACTATCTAAGTTCAAGTATGTTTGGATTAACTTTCCCAAGAAAGGATTTCGAGACTCATTCACTTACCCTCATCTATCAAAGCAGTTGAATGTGAACAAGTCTTGAGGGGGCACTTTGTGGGCATTAAAATTCATGGCAAATATAAATTAACATGTGTAATATTTCTTTTAAAAAAAATAATCAACTATATTTTTATTTATATTTGGGAATCTTTCACATTCCAAAATTTGGCAATGCAAGTCATATGTTGCAAATAAGGAAGCTAGATATTGATATTATGACAATTCAAATCACATCTTGTGATCAAGACTGTAAATTGTTACCAAGTAGTGAAAGACCAATCATATCATGCCACCTTATTAATTGAATATGGAAAAAATTCATCTCCTACACCTATAAATAGGGGTCTTCACTACAAGCTAAAGACACGCACCATGAAGAGATATATGAGAAGGAGTCTTCATTCAAGGAAGCCCCGTAATTCTCTCAAGTCAAATCCATGGTGATCAAGATGAAGTTCCCGATGTTGTTCGTGAAGATCATCCAAACTAAGTCGTTCAATCCATAGACAAGGTGCTAAGCCAACAAATCGACGTTCTTCCCAAATTTACATCAAGTTAAGTCTTTGGCGTTTTTCGTGGATTTCATTGAAATTCTCAGCATTTGATTCATAATCAAGCTGCAAAGCCTACGAATCTTGTTATTGAACATCAAATCAAGTTCCAAGAAGATTAAAACACTAAATCCGCTTCGAAAGTGTTTGAATTTTCAAATTCCCGAAATTTCTAAAGGAAGAATCAGAGGATCAATTAGAGATTGTACCTGCATTATTTGATTTAATTTTTGAACTTAAATTTGTATTATTTTCCTATCTTCTAATTCAATAGACATGAAAATTTGTATTATAATGATATAATGCATGGATAAATTAATATAATAATACATGAGTCATATGTCCATTTATCTCGTATTTTTTTAAAGAAAAAAAAAATATAAGATCAACTAAAACCATTCTTGTTTTAATTGTCTAGACGGTTATAACAATACATTTATTTTCTAATTTTCATTGTACATTTTAGTTTGAAACATGCGTATTGCGTAATGTGAATTAAACAAAACCGACTGAAAATATCTACTCATGACTTCAAAGATTTTTAGAATATGAAATCTGATTTATTTTCACAAAGACATATAATTTATAATCACAATGATATATGAATATAATTGTTATGTATGTCTACATATATACATACATATATATATATATATTATATTATAAAAGCGTGAATAGCATAAGAATTTTTCGAAAATTTTGATTGGACTAAATTATCTCTTAAGTATTATTCATTTTAATGGCAATTAAGGAATTTAATATTATTTTTATCTCCAAAAAAATTAATTCTCCTAATGTGTACTGTAATGCTCCAGCCCGAAGCGGAAAACCTTGGAGTGATCTTTGAACGAAAACTGACTTGTAGACCCAATAGCTCACAACACAACCTTAAATTTCAATATAAATGACACTACGAGCCATCATTGATATGTATTTTAAAACATTCTAAACTTAGGAGTTGAGTACTACTCGAAGTTTACCAACTCTATTAAATTCCAAGTTGAGAACTTTCCAAAGCTTATCTGCTCTCCATTAAATCCTGTTGTTGAGCTAATCAGAAGTCAATGGCTATACATAAACTTCCTTCAACAATCAAAGTTACACATAAATTCTTAACAAAAGTTCTCAATTAAATCAAAGTATCATCTATATCACAAAGTATCTTCCATTCTAGACATAAGGAATCATAAGCCCGATACTTAAAAAATAATTGGATACACAATGGTCGGCCGCTCAAACATAACCTATCAAAATTTCCATATCAAGCATTATCAGTGTCAAAAATAAAAAATTTAACTAAAGGTCCTCATCCACGACTTGTAGTGCTATAGTACATTCGTGCCACTAATACAATAAAAGAAAAAGAAAAAGAAAAAACAAAGCCATGAACACATTTTCTTGTCACGACGCTCCATTGCTATCAAACAAATCCACTGCCAATTTATTCTGAGAAGTACAATAGGACGAATAAGAGGGTTAATCCAAATGACTCAGTGATGGGTGATGGGCATTAAGACATAATAAAAGTATTTATATAAATAGTCGCAATAATCTTAAATAATACTGAGCATGCTGAATTGTAAGATAGAAGCACTTTGGAACAATTTATATCAAAATTAAAATTTCCATCACATCAAAAAGATATTGAAGAGTTTGAAAAATAACATTAGTTCCACCTTATGACCCCAACTCTGCTAGGTGGCCACCCTAGAAAGAGCCTCAACCCTTAGGCTTTACTGCAGGTCCCATGATCATTTACAAACCTCACAATCCATTTGGATATCTCTCAAGCCATTCAATTCCCTTGACTGGTTTTTAGGCCCCACGATCCATTTGGATCCCTCGAGCCATTTGGCTCTATAGACAAAATTCAAGCCCTTCTCTGACAAAAAAAACCGTTATTATATCGAAATCAATTGCTTAATGAGATAAGGTGCAATTATTTTCACTTGATAACACTTCCAATAAAGTCAATAATAAAGCCACAATCTCTAAACAAGTATACTTTAATGATATGAAGATTTTTTTCCATTTTCATATTACCATTGAGTTTGAAATCAATAATCTCATATTAAAACAGACCAATAAGTCCTGAACAGTATAACACGTGAAAGAATCAACAAAGAACGTGTATACAAGTTTGCAATGGGCGGCAAGTCTCAAACAATATAACACACATAGAAAACGGCAAAGAACGAGAGTACAAGAGATCAATCACAAATTCAGTACAGTTTACAGTGGGCGGCAAGCCTCAAATAGAGTAATTTTGATAAAATATAATAAAGCTCAAGACCGAAATTCACAATTCCAAAAAGTAAAGAGTTCTACTCTCACAGTCACTTTTCACTAATGCTCTGCCATGTAGCCTTGCCTATTAGCCAAAAAGTATCTCAAATGGCTTAGTAACACAATTATCTAGTTGTCTATGCACCACAATTTATTTATGTATTACAATCGAATGTCCTTCAAATCTTTATTTCTAAATCATCCTCTAAATTTTGGATAACCCAAACTAAGCTCTTTCTCGACATGTCTTCTTATAGCATAATTAGTACAGACCAACTAAGCAAAATCCTTTATCCTTCAAATTTGTCATAATTCACAATAATTCGCATTAATCGGGCATCAACCTTGACACAATCAATAGCGTTCTCAAATCTCACCATTACAATCTCAACATACTTTATTTATATATGGCCCCATGCCTTAACCAATCAATTTCATGTCACAATATTTATTTGAAACTTTGGCTTTTATAGCAAAATTCATTTGTGCTTTGTAATCAAGACTAGACCAAGAAGTAGAGTTCATGGAGACCATAATGTGGATAATGCTTTCCAGGAACTTTTCGAGATTGTCAATTTTGTTGATGACACTGGTCCAACTGGAAATTTATTTTACACCACATGATATAGTGAATAAATCATCATAGAAAATGTTGGATGGTTAGATGATGACAAACAATTGGATGAATTTGAAGAAGATAAGTCTGATTTTTTTGATGATGAATCAACTAGTAATGAGAATGCAAATGAAAATTAACACAAAGATCAATGTGAAGAAGATGGCAAAGAAGATAAGAAGATGAATAGATTATTGTACTTATGGTTGTTTTATTTAATATGTAGTTTTTTTACTATGAACTTAAATATTGTGAAATGGTGAATGCCATTTCTGTACATTTAGTGTAGTCTGCAGATAGAGCAACACATGTGCTACAACGGGTTGATCAAAGGGATGTGATCCCACGAGGGTGAGCATCCCTTATCAGTGTATGGATAGCTATCTCCTATGACATATTTGGAGCTTATCAACAGAAGTGAATCTATTGATTGATCTTATATTTGCGTAAGTGATAGTTGATACCTAACTTCTTGTCAAAAGGTTGGGAAGTTTTTTTTTATATTTAAGAATTCAATTTTTTGCTTAATCTTTTTATTTTAATAGAATATCTTAGAAAAAAGAAAGCTTTCTTTCAATGTCTTATCATTCTTTAAGTACCTTTGACCTCTGTGTCATGACTGCAAATAAAACTTGTAGCCTCATGCAATTTTGTAACATTTTCTAATATTTTTGATAATCTTCAATTCAAAAGAGACATTTTCTCAATTTTTGTTATAGCTATTGCAGCCACTGAAGCAACTATTGGGCTTTCTATTGTTTCATCAATTTATCATAACAAAAGATCAACTCATATTAACCAATCAAATTTGTTGAATAAATAGAATCAATCATATAAATGGAAAATTTGAATCTCCATAAATTAAAGTGCACCTGAGCTTGTGAGGAGGAGTTATAGCATTGACCTATTATATCCAAGTAAAAAATAATATTAATAATAACATGCACAAATAGTAAATCAAGGTACCCATTTTTGACCACTTTCGATTTTGCATCTATTTTTGTGCCTTTAGTAGGCCTAGTATTTTCGGTAGTTGTCACCAGGTTTGTTCGGTAGTTCGGTTCAATACTTACTGTAGGATATGGCCTTCTTTTCAACATTCATAAGAAGGGTTCCAAACCTTTATACTACATTGAAATTGTAGGATCTTTTTTTTTGTTGTTGAATTATCTCAAGTGGGACCCAAACAGAACTTTGACTTGTTTCAAAGACCCAACATGCATTTTTATTTTTATTTTTATTTTTTTGCATTGATTTCCTTGGGATGAGCTTCTACTAGGCTTCGTGATTCCAATCAAGCCTTCATGCGTTGGTGATGTGACTCCAACTTATAGAGTCAATCCAGCGTTGTGTTGAAAGTTGCCTTTATACATTTAGATACAAAATTATCTCGCATCTCACCATAGTTCTTGATTTTTCTTGATTTCTGATTGATGAACATGAACTCTTTTTTTTTATTTTTATATTGACTGGCTACGTGTCCTTTGGACTCTCGCCCCCTTAGAAATGGATTCGAACCACTAACACATGGACTTTCATTTCAGCCCCTTTCTCTAAGCCCTGTGTTGTGTTTCCACGCCCCTTCGAGACCCCAAAAATGACATCAGATTTCATCTATTTGTTACAAGATGTTACATTAATGCCTTTTGTTTTGATCTTATGGTGTGTTAACTATTTTCTATATAACTATATTTTCCTATTTTTTATATTCAATATGCTTAACTTCTCTTCTTTTGAGAATCATGCAATAGATAACAAGTGGTAAGAAAGGAGAAGGGAAGCAACCGCTCCATCTTCATCTCGTTTGTCAATGCTTCCATTAATTAACATGGCCATGTAGCGTATCTCATATGTATCACCCGAGTTATCTCCTCTAGCCCCTTCTGATGCTAGTCTGAGTGATACACATGCCACTGCTACACCGAGTATTGAAAATAGTGTCATCACTAAGGAGATGGTTGAAAAGAAATGCATTTGACCTTGTGGATTGGAGTAGTAATACTTTAATAGAGTTAATGTTTATATTATTCAATTTTTATTATTTTTATTTATTCTTGTGCATGACGTCATATAAGTTTAGTGATAATAAGGTTTGCGTTGATGAGACGACAATCATTATAAAGAAGTCATTTAGCGGAGCATCTAGATCTTGGAAGAAAAGTCCCTCAATCTAAGAGGGATATGTGATTTAAAGAGTTTGAGGTAATCATATACATTAATTGTGTATGATATGTTTTTTATGTAAGAATATCGATTTTATTCACACATTTCAATTAATTTTTGTATAAAAAAAATTGATTGGGATAAAGATGATCAAATTGAGAGTAGGGCAAATTTTGATTATCGTGCGGCTTTGCTAATAAAAAATAAATTATATTTAGCACGTCACAAAAAAATGACCTAGTTGGATAAGAGATGGTTATTGAAAAAGTTTTTCTTAGCAATGGGTCACAGAGGACTACAAGAAGACGTGTTCTCAAATCAAGCAAAATAGAGCATCAGACTACAATAGATAGGGCTTCCAACTCACTTGGGTGGTTTTATTACCTATGTTATGCATATGGATAGAACAATGATTGGATTTCCATTGTATTGTTATTAATATTTTAGTTATGATTTATTCTTAAACTTTGTTCCCTACAATTGTAGAAGGCAAAAATGGATCAACTACCTACTCTTGTTCAGACCTTCGTAGATCTTCACTCAAAAAATATTGTCGTAAGTAATATCATACACTAAGATGAGTAATTTACAACTTGTATGTATTATTTGTTTGTTCTTGTTTTACATTATTATTATTATTATTATTATTATTATTATTATTATTATTATTATTATTATTATTATTATTATTATTTTGCTATATATAGAATTCATTTCAAGATAAGTAGGTTGCTATTGGAAGTAGTGACGCAAGTTTGAGTGAGAATGATGATGGCTCTAAGCGTGAGAAGCAGACGGAGCTTCATGTAAGTTTTGATAATATGATTTAGTTTTTAATTTTATTGGTTTTTATATTTATACAATGTTATTTTGATTGATTACTTGCTTTCATTGTGTCGGTGTGGGTGGAGACAGTTGGGGGACTAAACAAAGGTAGGGCGTATGGTTTTGCAGGTATGACTAAACTTGTAAAATCACACTAATCCTAGTCAATTGCCACTCCTTGATCCATAGAAAAATTGGAAAGTAAGAAGAATTAGGCCCTCCGACTTCAAGTAGATGAGGAGAGGGCAAAGATTGAAGAACAATCAAAGGAGACTGATGAGCCTCAAAAAAAAAAGAAAAAAAAATGACTTGACCCAAGAGTAGAACATGAAGTTGCAAGATTCATTTTTAAGCTTGTCTGCAAAGTTTGGCTCTTTGCAATAGTCCGTGAGTCAAATATAGATGTACATACCTTTTCAATCGGGCTCATAAATTCAAATGCCTCATCATATGCCACCCGCTTATGTATTTATGGCCCCCTACATGCCACCAAGGTACCTCTTGTTGTGCCATCATTTTCTAAATCGAGAAAGTTAATTGGTTGAAAAAATTGTGACAATGGCGATGAAAATGATGTAAATAATATCTAATGTTTGAATACTATCTTGTTATTTCTTTTCTGTAGATGTGCATGGATTTATGTAGACAATTTGAACTTATTGATGATGATTTGTAGATTAAAATTTGAATTTGAACATGATGATATGCATGGAATTATGTAGAAAAATGAGAAATATAATGTTGATATTGCTGATGTTTTGTGGAGATTGGTGTTTTTTGGTGACGATTTATAACGACCCCGGTAGCCCATGCTTGTTATAAGTTACATATAAAGCATTTAATAGAAAACATTCTTAAATAAAGAACATAATAGCGTGATGGTACATAAATAGCAAACATGATATTGAAAAACATAATGTTGCGAGGGTACATCAAGTGCAAAATTGCCAGATACAAATGTTTTGGTTTGTAAGGTACATAAGACCGAAATTCTCAGGAACGACAAGTACCCAGCGGAAACTAGCAGCTCTCTTTCTAATAGAAGGCTTCAAATTTTTCCTCCTCCTCGACCTCATTAAAGCTAGCCTAAGGTTCATCTAAAACATATTATAGGTACACCATCAACACATATTTTCACTTTGCACATATACACATAGTTTTTCATTTCAAACCTTTCTTGTCACCTAACAGTGACCCTTATGACTACCCAGGCCAAAATATACAACCAACACATTACTCCCGCCTGCCTTATCCTCCAATGGTCATACCCCGGGCGTTACGCCAAATTTTCCTATGACCCACTCTCTTGAGTAAATCACTCTATCTACCTAAGGGGGGATTAGGAGATGGAGGAAGTGAGAACTCTTACAGCTGGCTACCCCATTGGTATGTCCCAGCAGAACTTACCCAAACCATTCCGATATATTTTTGGGCTCGTTTTACATAATCATCATTTATGCACATAGCATAATTTTGGATGTTTTGCTTCCATATTTCGACATATTATTCCAATATCTTAGAAAGGAACATCATCAATATGAAATAAAATAATAGAAGATAATATTTCATAAACTTATTTAATATATATGTATCAAATACGAAATTTAAACTAAACTATAATCAAAATATAGTAGTATGTATGTATATATATATACACACGGCAACATACA
Organism: Petrea volubilis; assembly: GCA_026212405.1. NCBI lineage: Eukaryota > Viridiplantae > Streptophyta > Magnoliopsida > Lamiales > Verbenaceae > Petrea > Petrea volubilis. Next base: position 71,401 of record JAOWBU010000055.1, read on the forward strand.
CACACACACATATATATATATATATATCTATATATATATCTTCATGACACATACATATACTGATTAAAATATAATGAAACATAAATATATAAATATATAAGTATATAAGAGAAACATATTCACATATCTTATTGAGTCTAAAAATGAGTGATACATAATATGTAAATAAATACATACATACACGTACATCCTATATATATATAGATATATTTAACTAAGGCATAACACATATATACTTTGACATAAATACAATTATCATGCATAAATATATATATACATACATACCATATACATATATAAATAGTATGTATGACATATATATATATATGTATATATCTATCTATCTAAACCTCTAATCATTATTATGTCTATATATATATATACGTACGTACTATATATATATCTTCATACAAGCATTAAATCTAACTATATATATATATACATTTTCGTACTATGTATGTATTATATATATATTTGCATACAAATATAATGAAGATTTATTTGACTCGCATATACAACTATAGGGAACACAACATAAATATATTTTTTGTAACTTTAAAACATGTATTTTTATGAAAATAATATCTCTTGTCAAAACTAATACATTTTAGAGAAACATAGTATTTTCCAAATAATATGAACATAGCTTCAAATATACTATATTAACATAAAATTTGTAGTATAGTATAGTTTCATGAACATCTAGGCATATAATGATCACATAACACTTTATAAAGCTACATAATTCCTACAAGTTCATATCCTATTACATAATTACAACTAAAGATATACTAGGTAAGGAGAACTATGGCCTCATTTCACGTATAAAAGGAGTAGTAACTTGAACTAGCATAAGTCCTTGAAATCAAAGAAACCAACATCTAAGTAATCATCCAAAAGACAACTTGTATACTAAGCACACAACATAACAACAATAATTTCATGCTAACATCAAAACAACTCCTAAATGAACATGGGAGCATATTTGGCAAAAGCTCTCATGACCCAAGAGCATTAAAGCTTGAATTTAACAAAGCTTTAGCTCATGAGTATGGAAGCTTGCCTTTAGTAGGACAATCCTACTTCAAGAATAAAGAAAAACCTATACTTATGTAATTAAAATAAGGTTTCTACCTTCTTTTTCTGTCTTTTGGAGTGTAAGGTAGTGTAGTGAAGAAAAAAGTAGGAAATTAGGGGGTTTGGGAGAAAATTTAGAAGAGTGTGTGTTGTGGCCGGCTTTAGGGGGGCGGGGGGAAAGGGGTGAAATTTTGGTCTTGTTTATAGAAATAAGAGGAAGAAGTGGATTATTTTATTATTAGGCCAATTTATTCCATAATTGCTATTTTTAATCCTAAGTTAGTGTATTAAATGTATTCTTCCACCTTACTCCTTATGTGGAAGACTAATTTATGCTTTGGTGTAATGCTACTACATGAATCATAAGCTAGGTAAGTGGGAACCATGCAAAAATAATTATCAATGGCGCATTAGGGAAGATTTTCTTGCAAAAATATCATAAAATATGATCAAATCTAGAATTTATAATTTTCTTCAACTAAAAATCCGAAAATCATGTTTATAATTTATTAAATTCAAAAATTATACCTATAATTCCAGGAAATATATTATTGGATTTATAAAATTCAAAAATTTGGAATTTTATAATCTTATGGGGAATTTATGATTTATTTTGAGCAAAATTCGAAAATTAAGGAAATCAAATTCTAATTTTGAAAAATATACTTTCCAAGAAATAATAGTCTAGGATATGCAATTATTAATTATTAAAGAATAAAATATATGTTTGAAAAATATAATTTTGTAGAGAAAGTAAATTGCTAAATTCCAATAAATAAGAAAATAATTAGGAAACTTGATGATTTTAGGAAAATTATTTTCCTATATTTATATTTATATATAAATATATAATTGTAGGAGAGATAGCAAAATATAAAACTATATTTTGGTGGCAAAGATTAATACACATTTTCACAAGTAGTCTTCCTTTTTACCACATTTGTCATGAAAATGACATAAATGGGTAATTAAAATAAGGGAAGACATATTTATCTAATTATTTTTATACATTTTCATGTTTTATATATATAAATACATAAATTTATTTTCAAAAATTACTTTAATTAATTAATTCTAGTAAATGCATATTTTCTAATTTGAAATAATTATTCCTATTATTTTCAAAAATAGGGAGAAATATAAAATTAAATTTCATGATATGGACACAATAATACTAAAGAAAACAACATCAATAGTTTAGATTTGTGGGGAAAATTATGAGATAAAGATTTTTCAAAAAATTAATGAGAAATTTATAGGTTTAAATTTTTATTAATAACAAGTCATATTTTCTAAGAATGCATGTCATGCAATGCACATTTATTAACAATAAAAAGAAATTCTCATAAAATAGTAAAAATACTTTATAATTCCAAATTTAAAATAATGTGGTTTAACGGATCGTCACATGATTTGTGGTTATTGATGTATACTTTGGTAGTTTTTGGGCTATTGAATTATAGGTTTTTAAAAAAGCTTGGCAACTTGCAAAATTAAAATAGGAAATGCCTATAGTGTGTCAAATTTGAAACCGAAAATTTAGTCACAAATATTCTTGATCTAAAATATTGCTATCAAAAAATCGGTCACAAATTGTCTGATTATTGCATCATAATATATCGGTCACAAAATAGTTAGAAACTTGTGACTAGTGTTTTGGTCACAAATTTTCTTACTTTGTTATGGAACTTTCGACCACAAATGAAATAGCATATATTTGGGTTATGTTGTGATGCTACTTCTTATTACACCACCATGTCTAAATCCATGTCGGTGGATTACTGGTGTTTGTGACCATGAAAAGTCTTGTATCAATTAAGGATGCAATTACCGCCATGATCCAATATTAATGATTTTCATTGGATCAGATATGGGAAGTCTTGTCCCTTGCCATATTATTATTTTCAAAATGTAATCACAGCCAAAACTTGTAATTTAGCCGAAGAGTTATTTTCTCAAATAATATTTTTTGGAAGGGTTAAAATGTTAATTAATATTTGTCTAAGTGAAAGAATGTTGGATTTTTATTCCTAATTGAACTTTAATTGATAATAAAATAAAATGAGCTAAATTAATATGGTTAATGTGACTTGATTTATGAGGCTTGATTTATTTGACCACTGTTGTTAAGGCCTTGATTTTAGCAGATGTGGTCTAACATTTTGTGTATCCTTAATAGCTCGTGATGGGAGGGCCCTGGTGTTGCATTATATATTTGGCTAAGTATCATCTCCACTCCAATGAAAGCTATTAATATTGGTGAGAGATGGAGAGGAAGATCTAGCGATGAATGTTTGTATAATTAAACGTCCAAATTGATCAATCATTGATCCATGGTGCAAGGTACGCTTATTTAATTCATGTCATAGAGTTCTAAATTCTTGGTATACCCATTTTGCAATTATAAATATTTCTAACATTGTCCAATAGTGTAGCTACAACGTATGACTCTGATTTAGCAGAGACATTCCAAGTTGAGTGCTATATATTGAAAAGGGAATTGTTAGTAGAACTTCAAAAATT